>CAUYQV010073553.1:0-10345 GCA_963574575.1 Galagoides demidoff | reverse complement strand
GAGTGCCATGGCATCACAGCTCAGCAACCTCCAGCTCCTGGGCTCAAGCGAGTCTCCTGCCTCCGCCTCCCAAGTAGCTGGGACCACAGGCGCCCGCCACAACGCCCGGCCATTTTTTGGTTGCAGCCATCATTGTTGTTTCGCGGCCCGGGCTGGGGATTCGAATCTGCCACCTTAGGTGTATGTGGCTGGCGCCTTAGCCGATTGAGCCACAGGCGCCGAGCCAACAAACCTTTGAGGTACATTGCCTTTTACAGATGAGATGATGGAACTGGTTAAGCAGCTTGCCCAAATACAGACGAGCTTCTGAGAGAGTCAGGGAAGCTGCCCAAGACCACACAGCAAGCAGGTGCTAGTGAGGATTAAGCTGATGCTTGCCTCCCCTTGCCTTTTGTAGACTCTCCTGTACTCATGGCCCAGGGGACATGTCCAGACTACCTGAGAAAGTGGGAACCGAGGAGGAGAAAGGGTTACAGAGGAGCAGGCTGCGTCTGCGCGGGCAGGAAAGCGGGGCTTCCGGGGCTCCGGGGTCGCCTGAGCGGGTGTGATGCAATCACGCCGGTCGCTGCGTCAGAGAACAGCAGGGGATGCGGGGACTGCGGTATAGTCGGTCCCTCCAGCGCCCGGCGCCGCCAACTGCGCGGACGACCACTGCACCAACCTTGGTCCCCTGCGAAGACGCCACCAAGAACCACCGCGACCCCTGACCGCCGCTCAGCCCCACCGGTGACCCTGACAACCAACCCGAGCCACCGGTAACCCCCGACGGCCGCCCCCAGCCCCCCAGGCGCCCAGGGCGCGCCATGAAGTCGGCGGCGAGCTCGCGCGGGGGCGGCGGCTGGGGCGCCTGGGGCGCGGGGCGCGGCGGCGCCGGCGGGGCTAAGGGTGGCGGTGGCGACAGCGGCGGCCCTGGGGGCAAGAGCGGCTTCGGGGCGCGGGCGCGCAGCTTCGGCGGGGGCGGCCGGGGCCGGGGGCGCGGCGGCGGGGACCGCGGCGGCGGCGGGCAGCGGCGGGGCGGCGGGGTCAAGAGCAAGAGCCGCCGCAAAAAGGGAGTTATCCAGGTGTCGGTGGAGCCGCACCGGCACGAGGGCGTCTTCATCTACCGCGGGGCCGAGGACGCGCTGGTCACGCTGAACATGGTGCCTGGGCTCTCTGTGTACGGCGAGAGGCGCGTCACAGTGACCGAGGGCGGCGTGAAGCAGGAGTACCGCACGTGGAACCCGTTCAGGTCCAAGCTGGCCGCGGCTATCCTGGGCGGGGTCGACCAGATCCACATTAAACCCAAGTCCAAGGTACTGTACCTAGGCGCCGCGTCGGGGACCACGGTCTCCCACGTCTCCGACATCATCGGCCCCGACGGCCTGGTGTACGCAGTCGAGTTCTCACACCGCGCCGGCCGGGATCTGGTCAACGTGGCCAAGAAGCGAACCAACATCATCCCGGTCCTGGAAGACGCCCGGCACCCGCTCAAGTACCGCATGCTCATCGGGATGGTGGATGTGATCTTCGCCGACGTGGCCCAGCCAGACCAGTCCCGGATCGTGGCTCTGAACGCCCACACCTTCCTGCGCAACGGGGGCCACTTTCTCATCTCCATCAAGGCCAACTGCATCGACTCCACCGCGTCAGCCGAGGCTGTGTTTGCTTCTGAGGTGAAGAAGTTGCAGCAGGAGAATCTGAAGCCTCAAGAGCAGCTGACCCTGGAGCCCTATGAGAGAGACCACGCCGTGGTCGTGGGCGTTTATCGGCCCCTTCCCAAGAGCAGCAGCAAATAGCTCTCAGTTGAGGCTCTCCTTGGGGATCCCCCAAGACTGTGTCTTTGGTGTTGCGTAGTGTTTATGTACGTGTCTTCTCTGTGATATTTTGTTTTGTTGTTTTTCTATTAAATGTCATAAAGAAACAGTACCCAAGAGTGACATGAGGCCAGGCTGGGTTTTGCTGCAGCAACACTATCCCCAAATCTTCTGTTCACATTGGCTAGTCACCTGACCAAGCCTGACTCCAGGAATAGGTCCTGGATACTGATTGTGGACGGTAATACAGTTGGACACACCCAGTGTTTTTGACTCAAAGCCAGAGTCTTGACCACAGTCAGTTTGTAATTCTTAAGCTAAGTTGCACCCCCTGTTCCAATCAATCTTCACACCCACCCTGAGATGACTTTGTTACCATGTTTGTATTACATGTGAAGCAGCAGGGCTTTTGAAGGTAAATGAGCTGTCCAAATTTACATAGCCAGTAAAAAGGCAGAACTTAAATGCCAGTCTTTGGGATTCCAGATACACTGCTATTTCACTGGCTGCAGTGGAATTTTGTCGCTTCCTTCTCCCATGGCACACACTGGGACATACGTTCTCACAGTGTTCTCCCTCCTTCCCACAGGCTACCCCTTTCTTAGGTTTCATAACAGCAAAACAAGGCAGGGGCACAGGACGTGGGTCTGCCTAGCAGATGGTCCCACTGCAGGCATGACATGCCCAAGTGTCTGCAGAACAGCTGGAAAAATTACTCCCAGGAAGTACCTGTCTCTGCAGGGAGATTCCTGTAGACACTGAGATGCTGGACTTGGCAGGTTGGATTCTGGCTCTCCAAACCAGCCTGAAGGGAGCTGGGGAGTGAGCAATCCCAGGAGAGCTGAGAATGCCCTCAAGCCTGGTGAATCACTCCAAACCACAGGCCTTTGATATATTCCCTCATTCATACACTCAAAAAAAACCAAAAACCATTGCCAACTGTGAAAGTCATCAACATTAGTCTGGGAATAGTAATAGCTCACTGATGCATCATTTATTTGCCTACCTAAAGATGTGTTTAGGTGGAGATGATGGTTAGTCTCCTTTATCTGAGGGTATAAAACAAAAAAGGTATAAATTAGACTTTTGCCTAGGGTAGATGTGTATGGAATAAGCCAGACTTTTAAAAGGCAACTACCCTTCACCACTCCACCCCACCCCACCACACCCCAAAATTCAGCAAGAGAGCTGTAGTCCAGATTTGTTAGCAAAACAAGCTTTCAGAAAGAGAGCAAACAAGGTAACTGTCTACAAAAACCTCAAAGCAGGGGCTTCCCTAAACAAATGAATATTTTAATCACAGTCCTGTAAAGCCAGGATCCTCATTCCTATTTGACAGATGAGAAAACTGGCTCGGCACTCATAGCTCAGTGGTTTAGGGCACCAGCCACATACACTGGGGCTTGTGGGTTTGAACCTGGCCCAGGCCTGCTAAACAACAACAACTACAAAGAAAAAAAAAATAGCCAAACATTGTTTCAGGCACCTGTAGTCCCAGCTACTTGGGAGACTGAGGCAAGGGAATCGCTTAAGCCCAAGTGTTCGAAGTTGCTGTGAGGTGTGACACCATGGCACTCTACCGAGGGCAACACTGTCTCAAAAAAACAAAACAAAACAAAACAAAAAACCATACACTTGCAGTTTAGAGAGATGATATGATTTAAGATCCCCTAATAAGGCTCACAGCTAAAAAATCAAGCTTGTCAGTCTGACTCCAAAATCCATGTCCTTTTCACTGAAGTTTATGATGATTCTGTTGCTTTGAAAAGCCCTCTCTGCAAATCCTAGGCTCAGGGATTGGTTGCTGGGATGACACCCTCATGCTGGGGTGGACTTTTTCTCAGTCAGAGATTATAGGATCAGGGTGTGGGATCTTTTTTCTCAGTCAGAGATTACAGGATCAGGGCAGCAGGAGGGAAGGCCTCTGCCCCAACTAGGGCCCAGGAGCTGGACTTTCCTTAGAGCCAGGTGGACCTGCACAAGGGGTCTTGGTTCTCCCTTACAGGGTCTTTGTGCCCCAGGATGAGGGACAGAGTAGGGGAAACTTAACCTCTATTTTGAGAGCGGACACTCTCCTACTTCCTGGCCCCCATACAATATACAGTCCACATCTGTGGCTCCTGGAAGTGGAGATTGTCCATGAAATGGTATGAAAGCAGTCTCCTAAGGAACTCCCCTGAGCTGTAGCCAGTTCCTAAGCCAAAGGAATGGCATAAGTGGCCAGAGAAAAGCAAGGATGAGGCCCACAGAAATGCAGGAGGCAAACTGGAACCTGGGTTTGGAGGATAAGGGCAGGAGAAGGATGGGACTGTCACTGCTGCCTCCTGGGAGATCCAGAGGTGGCAGTGACACTGGCACTACACTGCTCGGAGCTGGGAATGCTTCCCTGACCATTGGCTTTGAATGTGGGTCTCGTCTCCCAGTGTAACAAATTACCACAGAACTGGGTAGCTGCAGTCACCTCAGCAGCAATGCACCGAGGCTGGTGTTTAGAGGCCACGCGAGACAGGACCATGTGCCAAAGGGAGTTAGCAAGAGCCAGTAGGGAGGCTCAGCGCCTGTAGCTCAAGCGGCTGAGGCGCCAGCCACATACACCTGAGCTGGCCGGTTGGAATCCAGCCTGGTCCTGCCAAACAACAATGACAACTGCAACCAAAGAAATAACTAGGCATTGTGGCGGGCGCCTGTAGTCCCAGCCACTAGGGAGGTGGAGGCAGGAGAATCACTTGAGCCCAGGAGTTGGAGGTTGCTGTGAGCTGTGATGCCACAGTACTCTACCCAGGGTGACAGCCTGAGGCTCTGTCTCAAAAAAAAAAAAAAAAAGAGCTAGCAGGGAAGAGGAGCAGGCAGATGAAGCCTCCCACTCCTGCTGACCACCACCCTATCCGCCAGCTGCCCTCACTCAGCAGCCTCCTGCAATGAAGGAAAGAAAAATAGGGCAGGACAGGAGGGCTGAGGGAATGGACCTTTATCAAATGAGGCTGTTTTTATAAAATTTCAGATTAATATGAGGATACAGATGATTAGATTATGTTATTTATGTTTGTTAGGTAGAATCCAAGTTGTAGTCATGCCCCTCAGCCCGGAGGTGTGCCATATACCTCTACATTGTGCCCGTTAGGGGAGAGCACACCATACCCCTTCTTCCTTCTTTCCCCCATTTTAGTTTAACTGTATTTCTTCTGTGAGTGTTTGTTTGTTTGTTTCGTATTAGTATTGAGTTCATTGGATACTTGTTTTTCTACTCTTGTGATACTTTACTAAGGAGAATGTTCTCCAGCTCCATTCAGGTTAGTACAAAAGATGCAAAGGCTCCATTATTTTTATGGCTGAAGAGTATACATATATATAAACATATATCCATGGTATACAGACAACGCAGTTTATTAATCCGCTCATGTATTGGTGGGCACTTGGGTTGATTCCACATCTTGGTGATTTGTGAACTGAGCTGCAATAAACACTCTAGTGCAAATGTCCTATGGTAAAATAATTTTCTTCTTAAGTGCTTTGACGATTCTCCACCTTTCTTTCCAAAGAGTCTATATTAGTTTACAATTCTACCAACAGTGTGTAATTGAAACCGAATTCCATGTAACTCTCTCTCTTTTTTCTCTGTTTAGCAGGCCCTGGCCGGGTTTCAACCTATAACCCCTAATGCATGGGGCAGGTGCTCTAACCGTTGAGCTACAGGTGTCCCAAATTCCATGAAACTGGCAGCTTGTCCTTCCAATCCTGGTATTAAGCAAGATGTTTTAACCCATCTGAATTGTAGTGAGTACTGTGTTTTTTGGACATCACTATGCTATTATTTACCAAGCACTTAGTATGTCCTAGGCAGAAAGATAAGCATTTATTTGATCTTTAAAAGGATGACGTTTAAATTAAGGTGGCAGGTTCGAATCCAGCCCGGGCCCGCCAAACAACAATGACGGCTACAACCAAAAAATATAGCTGGGTGTTGTGGCAGGCGCCTGTGGTCCCAGCTACTCAGGAGGCTGAGGCAGGAGACTCGCTTGAGCCCAGGAGTTGGAGGTTGCTGTGAGCTGTGATGCCACAGCACTCTACCCAGGGGGACAGCTTAAGTCTCCTGTCTCAAAAAAAAAAAATAATAATAACAAGAAACATTCCAGGAAGTGATGAAACATTAATATCTGGCTTGATGAGTGACTGAAATGACCACTGATGTCTGAGCTACTCCCAACATATGCGTGGCCTGTGGAAAGACAATTTCTTAGGACACCCTCCCTCCCAGGGCCTTTCCCTTTCTCTTCCCACTCCTAGTTCTGCCCCATACCCTGAGCTGCTTCACATGCCTCTCTGTACACAGACAGCCCTCAAGCCCAAGACCTGTTCCCCTTCAGACAGCCTATTGTAAGCCACCTCTTGGGACTAGAGTCACCAACTGGTCTCTTCTCTGGAAGAATGGCCTGGGGATTTCTGGGGCAGACTTGTATCCCTTCTCTAAGTATAATTAAAATCAAACCCTGAGGGCTTGGCGCCTGTGGCTCAAGCAGCTAAGGTGCCAGCCACATACACCTAAGGTGGCGGGTTCGAATCCAGCCCAGGCCCGCCAAACAACAATGATGGCTGCAACCAAAAAAAATAATCGGGCGTTGTGGCGGGCGCCTGTGGTCCCAGCTAGTTGGGAGGCGGAGACAGGAGAATGGCTTGAGCCCAGGAGTTGGAGGTTGCCGTGAGCTGTGACGCCACAGCACTCTACCCAGGGCAACAGCTTGAGGCTCTGTCTCAAAATAAAAATAAAAATAAGGGCAGTGCCTACAGCTCAAAGGAGTAAGGTGCCAGCCCCATATGCCAGAGGTGGTGGATTCAAACCCAACCCCAGCCAAAAAAAAAAAAAAATACTCATAATAAATAGCCCTCTAGACCTTTGCTAAATTTTAAAAAATAAAAATAAAAATCAGACTCTAAGGAGAAGGTCTGGCATGGCTAGCTTTGTAAGGTCCCCGGGTGCATTTTTTATTTTTTTGAGACAGAGACTCACTCTGTCGCCCTTGGTAGAGCATTGTGGTGCCATAGCTCACAGCAACCTCAAACTGTTGGGCTCAAGTCACCCCCTTTCCTCAGCCTCCTGTGTAGGTGGCACTACAGGTGCTGGCCACAATGCCCAGCTAGTTTTCCTACTTTCAGTAGAGATGGGGTCTCACTCTTGCATGGGCTGGCCTCAGTCAAACTCCTGAGCTTAAGCAATCCTCCCACGTTGGCCTCCCAGAGTGCTAGGGTGACAGGTGTGACCCACCGTGCTGGGCACCCCCAGGTAACTCTCACATGCAGTCAGGACTGAGGCCGATTTAGAGCAGTATTTTTAATCCCTGGAAGGCAACAACTGAGCATGTCTGTGGTGCCTGATGGTACTTGAGGCCTTTGTAACAACACAGGACGCTCCCCAATCACATAGTGCCATGGTATAGGCAAGAGGCTGAAACCAAGGGGGAAAGAGAGCGCTCACGTCCCTGTTCATTTCCCCCAGGGAATGGTGTCCTCATCAAGGCTGGAGTGGACCAGCGCAGTCAGGGCAGTGTTGAAGGAGCCCCAATGCACGACTGTGGCCGAATCATGGACCCTAGCAGTGTCATGTCAGTGACTCTGACGTCTGTCAGCTCAGCTCTCTCCCTCTCACATACCAGGAACAGGATTACCAACAGCTTGGCTCTCAGGCACAGACTTCCACTGCCCTCTTTGTTGGGTCTCAGGGAGCATCTTGTGTTGTCACAGAGACCCTGAGTACCCGCAGGCACCACAGAAATGCTCAGCTATTGTTTTCCAGGTATTCAAAATGCTGTCCTCCAGTTGTGAGGGGAAGGGCTAGGAGTAGGGAATTACTGAGTTGATGGACACAGTGTTGTCAAGATTCCTCACTCTTAAGGGCCTCCACCCAAGGCCTCAGGTAAGGGGGCTGAGGAATGAAGGTGCAGAGCCTGGGAAGAGCACGAGTGTGGGAGGGAGGGTGCTGAGGCCTTGGCTGTGACTTTCTCCAGAGACTGCAAGGCCTAGGGGCCTGGGCTGTGCACATAGTATGCTGTGAGAAGCGCAGCCCTTTCTTGAGGGCACCACAGAAAGCTTTGCCATTGCACTTGCTCAGGCCTAACACTGTCACATGTTTGTAACCAGGGGCCAGATGCCCCAGTGCTTAGCTCTTCATACAGATTCCGAATAGGGGCTCCCAGCACTTATGTTGGTACGAGCAAAAGCATTTATGAATCTCTGTAAAATTTCACTTTTTCGTTTCTCACACTTGCTGTTTCTATTACCTGCTGACCACCAAGCCCTGTATCTACTGCTCTCCAGCTACCCAGAGGCTGTGACAGGAGCTTCAGCCCAGGGGTTCAAGGCCAGCCTGTGCAACATAGCAAGACCCAGTCTCTAAAACAATAAAAGGAAGAAAAAAAGGTTCAAGATGGCCTTCCTCTTTTCACAATACTGAGATTTCGAATTAAAGTAACATGGAAATGGGACCAAGAAAAAACAGAATGTCAATAGTTTAGTTTTGCTTGTTCAGAATTGGTCAAATCATAAATTTCATAATCATAGTCAAAACAGAAAACTGATGTATTGACCTAACGGGTTATTCTGTACCTTTTTAATTTTTTTTGAGACAGAGTCTCTGTCGTCTGGGTAGAGTGCCTTGGTGTCATAGCTCATAGCAACGTCACACTCCTGAGCTCAAGTGATCCTCTTGTCTCAGCCTCCCAAGTAGCTGGAACTATATGAGCCTGCCACCGCGCCTCGCTAGTTTTTCTATTTTTAGTAGAAATGAGGTCCTACTCTTGCTCAGGCTGGTCTTGAACTCCTGAGCTCAGGCAATCCTGCCACCTTGGCGTCCCAAATGACTAGGATTACAGGTGTGAGCCATTGTGCCCAGCATATTCTGTCTTTCAAAACAAGCTTTACTGGTCAGGCGTGGTGGCTCCTACCTGTAATCCTAGCACCCTGGGAGGCCCAGGTGGTGGATCACTCAGGCTGACGAGTTTGAGACCAGCCGGAGCAAGAGTGAGACTCCTACCCCCCCCTCTACTAAGAAGAAAAAACCTGAGACAAGAGGATCGCTTGAGCCCAAGTGTTTGAGGTTGCTGTGAGCTATGATGTACAGTATTCTACTAAGGGCAACAGAGTGAAACTCTGCATAAATAAATAAATCAATAAATTAAACAAGCTTTACCGAGTTGTAGGTATGACACATTGCATATATTTAACACAATTTGATGAGTGTTGACATATATGCACATGTGAAACCATCACAGTGAAGATAATGAATTTATCTATCATACCTGTAAGTTTCCTCCTTTGTAATCCGTTTCCTTCCAACCCTGGGATTCACACTGTAATGCCCTAACTCCATTTTGTACATACAGCCAGACTTACTCCATTTTGCTAAGGACTACCAAGGGCTTCCAACACTCCCCCTTTAAGCTTAGCGGAAAGATGCAGAGTTTAACAAAAATTGTAAAATCCTGTGAAACCATAGCTCTCCCTTGTAAGCACTCCCCTGGCCCTCTAATCTTACAGGTGTTGGCTTTTATAAAACTGGGCTTGCATTTAGGACTACTCCTCCCCTACTGAAAGCACCTTCTAAAGCCTGCTTCTTGGCATGGAGAGACTTTGAGGTGTAAGCCTGCTCTTTGAACACTGGCCAATAAAGGACCCCTGCTTAATTTGGACTCAGTGTGCTGGTGTTTCTCTATTCTACTGGCTTTAGGTATAACACCACCACCACAAAGGAGAAAGGAAGTTTTTTCAACAAATCACGCTGAAACAACTGTATATTCATATGCAAAACCCTCCAAATCCTTGACTTCATACCACACACAGACTGGATCATAGACCTAAATAGAAAGATTAAAACTACAAATCACCTAGAATAAAAGAGGAGGATATATTCATGATCTAGGCTTGGCAGGGACTTCTTAGGACGCAAAATGTCAAGACCATAAGGAAAACTATGAGAAACTGGACTTTAACAAAATAATTCAAAGCCCTGTTCCTCAAAATAACATTAAGAAAATAAAAAAGATAAGCTACACACTTGGAGAAAATATTCAAATATATATCCAACAAAGGATTTTTAACTAGAATATGTAACATAAGGAACCCTTACAACACAGTAATAAAACAACTTGATTAAAAATGGGCAAAGGAGCCAAGTTCAGGTGGCCCATGTCTATAATCCCAGCACTTTGGGAGGCTGAGGTGGGAGGATTGCTTGAGCCCAAGAGTTCAAGGCTGCAGAGCTATGATTGAATTACTGCACTCTAGCTTGGGTGAGAGTGAGATCCTGCCTCAAAAAGAAAAAAAAAGGCAAAAAATCAAGGAAATGTAAATTAAAATCACAGATGGATACTACTATACATACATAAGAATAGCTAGAATTAAAAAGACTGACAGTATCAATTGTTTTTTTTTTTTTTTTTGAGACGGAGCCTCAAGCTATCCCCCTGGGTAGAGTGCCATGGCATCACAGCTCATAGCAACCTCCAACTCCTGGGCTCAAGCCAGTCTCCTGCCTCCGCCTTCCAAGTAGCTGGGACCACAGG
>CAUYQV010073552.1:0-12681 GCA_963574575.1 Galagoides demidoff | reverse complement strand
GGGTGAGAATTTCCTGGTTGCAGAAAAATCTCCCTTCCCAGAAATTCTGTTGATAATTAACCTTCCTTAAGCTTTCAATTAGGAAATAAATACCTAAAATCCACTTAACATTTCAAATTAATTAAAATTTTAAAAGCTGACTAATTTCTAGAGTGCCTATTCATTGTTTATGAGTGAAAGATGCAAATTCTGGTGTGCTGAAATGGTTTTGTTTGTATTGTGCTTCCTCATGGTTCATCAACCCATTTTTCATATCAACATCACACATCCTCTTTGTGCTCACGTGTGCCCACCATCTGAATGGGGAGAGTGAAGGGGATGCCGGGCAATGAGCTGGTCCTTAGCAAATTAGTTCATCTTCCCTTGGCCAACACATCCCTGGCAGGGAGAGTCCATCAGCCATCACCATCCCAGTGGACCACAGCCTCTGCTAATGGAACCTGTGTTGTATTAGGTGACTCAGAAGCAAATTTATCTCACACCTCAACTGTACATTTTTCTTATTTGCTACCAGCTTTGGCTTTAAAAAAAAAAAAAAAAAGAATCCTTCTGGTTGGTCCAGAAGGTCCATAATGTTACATGATAAAAGTCTGGAGCTACCTAATATTTAAAAATAGTGACTGCATAAGAAAATTCATGTTTGAGATGCCAACCCCAGGAGGCCACATTAGTTACACTCTGCTTTCTCTTTTTAGGAAATGACATTAGCTTACCTCTCTGACCTCATTGGAACAAAGGTGTAATGAGTGAACCAAACACCCATACATAAATTCATGAACCAAAACACTCATACATGAATTCCAGCAATGTAGGTGGAAACTAAATTCTTCCTTTTGTAAATGGGTATGAACATTTTCCGCCTTACTAGCATAAATAATAATGCTGTTGTGGTTCAGATATTGTCCCTTCTAAACCTCACGTTGAAATGCGATCCTCGATACTGGAGGGAACCCATTGGGAAGGGTTTGGGTCACGAGGGTGGACCCTTGGCAAACGGCCCAGTGCCCTACCTTGGGTGGGTTCTCACACTGTTAGTTTCCCCAGAGCTGGCTGTCACAGAGCCCAGCCCCAGCCCTCCCTCCCACCTCCCTCATCAGCGATGTCTGCACATCTGGCTTTTCTTTGTTTTTTGCCTTGACTGGAAGGAGCCCAAGGTCCTTACCAGAAGTAGGTGCTGCTTTTTACAGCATCTCAGAGCCATATACCAAATAAACCTTTTTCTTTATAAATCACCCAGCCTCAGGTGTTGCTTTGTGGCAACATCAAATGGACTAAGACGCATGTAAACATACATGAAATTCCCTTCCGTGTCAGGCTTGGTGTCAGGTGCTTGTGTGGGTTATATCCCTGAATCCTTCCACCCTGACAGTGAGTCAGGCACTACTACATTCAAGGAACAGAAAGATGTCAAGAATTTTTTCTTTTTCTTTTTTTTTTTTTTCTTAGATGCCAAGAATTTGAGCAATTTTTCTAGAGTCACATGTTAGTAGGTGGTGCAGGTAACTTTCAAGTCCACAAAAGTCTAAGCTAGACCACACTCAATCCATACTCCCTTTCAGAGTCTTCATGGAGAAAACCCTTGTATCAGTACAAATCTAACCAGAAAACAAATAATAAAATATATAGTAAGGAAGAAGAGAAGAGAGAGAGAAAAAAAGAGAGAGGGAGAGAGAGAGAAATTTGTTTAAACCCAATACAAATTTGCCACTTCTAGATCTGTCAGGCTGGTGATCCTTATTCTCTCTCTGTCTCTCTTAATAACATAAGAAAAAGTGTGTTCATGTTGAAAGGGACTAATTTATTACCTGGAATATTTAATTGCATATGCCATTTAAACCACAGGAAACATTAAGTAGAAACATTTGCTATAGATTTTGGAGATAACTATTCTCAAAGAAAAAGAAATATCACATAAAATCAGCATCAGTTACTCCACAGAGCAAAACTCACCTTTGTAAAGGAGGAATTTGTGTATTGCTTATGTTGATTTAAGAGTTCTACCCAGGAAAAGCATCCCCACGGTGTCCCATCTAATCTTGATGCTGAGGACGTACACAAAGTCTGCTGTCATCGCAGCTCAAAGCTGCTGTCTAGGGAAGAAAAAATGCTTTGATAACTCATCGTGTCAAAGAAAAAGATTTCAGTGTGTGAAATATTGATTAAAACTTTAACAGAAGATTGGGACTTTCTAAAAGAACCTTGTAAAAGTAACAAGAATAACAAAGAAAATCCAGAGTACACTTTTTAAGGTTGTTTTCAAAAAGGTTGATCTTTGATTATAGAAAATCTTGTGACAAAATGTACATTATGTTTTAATAGATCATCCCATTTTCCACTAACAATGGCAGTCTTCCTTCATATTGTTGTTATTATTTTATATTTTAAGATCAAAGTGCATTCCCCATGCTTTTTGATTAATAGAAAGAATTCATTTTGGTTCCTAGCCTTCAGGCTATTACTTCTCACAGTACATGCCAGGTAAGAGAAAGAAAACAGAACAAACAGAAATCTTACAGTCCGGGAAGACCTATGGGATTGTCTAAGCCCTTCAGTTCTACAACATACACAGTAAATGCTCTAACAACTTGGGGAGATGTAGGAAATTATAAAGAAGTAATGGGAAATAAGGGCCTTGACATTATTATATTATTAAGGATATTTTGAGAAATGTTAAAAACATGGAAAAGTTACGTTGAATACATTTTATTGCTTTTGAGAACACGGGGGTGGAGGGGGAAGGAGGTAGAAAGATGGAGGGAGACGGGGATTACGTTGGCTCTCAGCTGAATTCCTATTAGCTCCTCAGAGAGGGAAGAGCAGAGGGCTGTGTGAGTGTGTCTACATCTGTGTGTGCGTGTGTGTGTCTATGTGTCTGTGTGTGTCTACGTCTGTGTGTGTGTGTCTATGTGTCTGTGTGTGTGTGTCTACATCTGTGTGTGTGTGTCTATGTGTCTGTGTGTGCGTGTGTGTGTCTATGTGTCTGTGTCTACGTCTGTGTGTGCATGTGTGTTATATGTTTGTGTGTGCCTGTGTGTGTCTATGTGTCTGTGTGTGTGTGTCTACATCTGTGTGTGTCTACGCCTGTTGTGCATGTGTGTCTATGTCTGTGTGTGTGTCTATGTGTCTGTGTGTGTGTCTACATTAGGGTGACCAGACGTCCCGCTTTTGGCGGGACAGTCCCACTTTTTAACAATTTGTCCCATGTTCCGTGGCATTTTAAAAAAGTCTTGATTTTTGGAAAGAATGCACGAACGGGCTGGAGAACAAGAAGGGAATTTACAGTTTTTGGCTGCCATGTGGCTATTTCACCAGAATATGAGTTTTATATTATTTTTGTTAATTTTATAATATTAAACTGTAATAATAACAAGTAATTATTGAGACGTGATTATCGAGAAGTGCTTATCAAAGTTTGCATTGTTGTCAGGCCCTGCCCTGTCCCATCCCCTGCCCCGCCCCCGCTCGCCCCCGGCCATGTTAAAACATTTGTCCCACTTTACAAATGTTAAAATCTGGTCACCCTAGTCTACATGTCTGTGTGTGCATGCGTGTGTGTCTATGTGTCTGTGTGCATGTGTGTGTTACATGTCTGTGTGTGCATGTGTGTGCATATACAATGTTGTCCAGCTGTCCCACCACCTTCCTTGAACTGCCCTCCTATGCTCACCATGCCCCCACTCTGATGACCTCAGCACAAAGGATGGATTTGAAAACCTAGCTCCTATACTTTGATTTATAGAAGGTTTCCAAAAACGTATTATAGTACAAAATGCACACGGTATTTTTAGAGGACGTGTGATCAAATGGAGCAAATTATATGGGCGCCATGTCTAGAAAACACAGAACAGTCAAGAAGCCTCAGTTGACACAAGGTGGGGACCGCTGGGGACCCAGGCTGTGTGGTGGGCCCTGTCTTTCTCTGAGACTCACTTCAGTCTGAGACCAGTGGGTCTGGGGACCTATTTCTTCACTGCTAACACTAAAAGGGGGATGCAAAATACTTCTAGAACTCTCTGAGGATATCAGTATGTGAAATGTGAAAAAGGGGGTGTTTCTCAGGCCTCCGGGGTGCGGTAGTCTGGGTAAGTGAGGAGAGTGCTGGAGGGGGCTCAGAATCTGAGGGAGGGAAGAGGGGCTGCAGGCTCTGCGTTCACCACCAGCTGTGTGATCTTGGAAAGTGGCTTGGATGCTGACTCAGTTTCTCCTCCACCGAACAGGAAAATAACTACCCTCGCTCTCGGGATTATTGTGCAGAGCCAGAAGTGAGCTCATCTAAAGGGCTCAGGCCCAGGACTGTGGCACAATACTCACTCACACCCCCTTAGGTGCTAGTGAAGATTAGCGCAGGTTTATAGTGTCCTGAAAATTCATATGGCTTTTAGATTTTAACCTGTAGGTCTATAACTCGATTTCCCATGAAACTGCACAGCCCCACGTCAACTTTATCCCCTGGGGTGTCTCTTTTTTCATCTTTCTGGCAGGGCCATGGTCTCAGAAGTAGTGTTCTGTGACTTTCTAAATAAAACTGAAAAAGGATACAGCTAGCCCATTCATTTAAAGACAGTCACTCTTTTACTCTTCTTCCTTGTCATCCTTTTTAAATGAATTTAAATATTCAAAAGTTAAGAAAAACTCTGGAGATTCTCCCACAGTTGTTTTGGGCTCTTGCCTCAGCATTTCACATTAACATATTAGAGCATGTTCTGAACACCCAGGGACTCTCAAAAACCTCTTTCTTCTTAACTTTCTCTGTCAAACTCCTAGCCCTCTCAGTCCTTCAAATCACTTTATATTGTTGATAGCCAGACACATCCGATCATTCTCCTAATGCTATGGTCTGTAATTAATACCGTTCCTTTGGGACTTGGTCAGAAACCTCAGCCCTGTGTGGTGTTTGCACTGAGGGAGGGCTTATTGACCAGCTCTGACCTTTATCACGCATGGTATCAATAAGCAATTTAAACAAACTCAGGGAGAAGGTCAGGGCAAAGATAAAAAAGCTATTTTCAAAAGAAAGGACTGTAAGTGATATTTAATTAAATTGGCTGCATTACCTTAAATTTATGGAGCCTCTATCCTTCTCACACGGCCCAATAAATGTCCTACGCCTCCCATTCCATGATGCTGGCTGGAGCACAGCTTGGTTTAATTGGGCCTCTGTAATCAATTTTTGGCCATTTTGCTACCCGGCATAGACAATTTCTGATGTGTTAGAAGAATATCATTTTTCTTGATATATCATTAAGATTGGGCAACATATGTAAATGTCCAATACCCTCAATATTTCAGTCTTTAACTTTCCATATTTTAGATATTTCCCAGCATGTAATATCAGTACAACTAAATTACCCATGAATTTATCTCCCCACACATCTTGGAGCACTAAGTCCACTCTCCAGCTTCTCCTGGAGCCTTGACAGTTTGACTCTCCATCAGCCGACCTCCATCTTTCACAGTTGCTACAAATATAAATGCGTACGGGAGCCAGGCACGTAAAACTAATGGATAAAGCAGGTTTGAGATGAAATCAGTACATGTTAACATATATTGTCAGGGAGCCATATAGGGTAACAGAATTAATATCCATCTGCAAATTATAGGCTGTAATTTTTTGAGAAGATAAAAGTCTGATTTTTCCATAAGCTATGGGTCTGTTTGGATTTAAATGAGAAAACCTCGTGCCCGGCTCTTGTCTGTTTCAGAATTTCTTCAAACCATTTTCCATGTGGAGCTGTGGCCTGGACCTGGTTGAAGGTGGCCCACGGTCAGGCCGCAAGGTCACATGGATTCTTCAAGCTCATTCAGGATTCCTGCAACTTCAGCAAAAACGGGCTCTGTGCAGTCTCCTGGGGAAATGGCCTGTGGTTTGGGTTGTTGTATATCAGTAGTTCTCAGGTGAGTCGTGACCCACAGGAACTGTATTAAAGGGCCACAGCCTTAGGAAGGTTGAGAACCACTGTTCTATATTAATGTGTCAAAACCACATGGTGAGTGCCGCCTCAGGTCACATATGGCATCTTCATCAGGGCCACACATAAGTTCACAGCACAGGCCCTTGGATAGACTCCCCATGCTCAGACGACCAGCTCAGCAGAGGTCTCTCAGGGGAGGGCCTTTGAGGGTGGGGGGTCCTGGCGTTTCTTCTTGCCTATCACCCTAGCCGTCACACACTTATTTTGTTTTTTGTATGAACAAATCTTCATTCTCAAGCCTTTATTTTTCATCACTAGGAAAAAAAAAATCAAAGTGCTCTCTAAAAAAAAATCTTGTGTTCAGACATACTGGAAATGGGCACACAAACACCTAAAAGGTGTAGTCACAGTGACCTTGAAACATATTTCAAGGCTCCACCAAACATGTGTTTTATTTAATTCTAATTTCAATTAAAAACTGTGTCACAAACCATGTCTTTGGCGGGGGTGGGGGGGGGAGGATGGTTGTGAGACCTGCTAGGAGCCGCAAGACTTACTGCAGAACCACCAAGCTTAACGCCTTCCCGCCCTGTCATGGAGTGTTTAAAACAGCTACTGGCCTGAGCAACGTCACCCAGGCTCTGAGTTCTGGGGCTGAACTCGCCACACCAGCATCCATCCCACTGGGGTCCCCAGCAGAGTCTCCCCCAGGGAATATGTTTTGCAGAATTCGGGAATTTACCAACAGTTTCATTTTACAATTTATTGTAAATTAACGGACCCGTGGGAAGTATAGTGATTCATTGATTACGATCTAGAGTAATAGAAATAGGAGTGCTATTTATCTTTTTTCTCCACCACTGCACATGAGGTCTCTTTATCTTCTGTGTAAACAAGAGTCACCCCAGTTCATTGTGGAAGCATCTTGGATTCCCTGTCAAATGCAGCTCAAGTAATGACGTGCTGAGGAGGGAGAGTGGTCCACTCCCCAGGGACAGGCTCAAAACCTCAGCCTGGCCAAGGTGCAGGGTCATCTTACATGTACAAATCCCGAATTCCACCCAACTGGCCTGGTACAAGGCAGAGGGTCGGAGAACTCCTGAGATGGTGAAGAAGGCTCAGAGCTCTCACATTTCCCAGCTCAGACCCAGGGCATCTGCCAAGCATCACTGCTACCCTCACCTGTGCTGGGTCACAGACAGCAGCAGGAGAGACAGAAGTTATGACAAATGTAATTCAAACTCACAACTGGGGCCAACTTCCCCAGGGTCCAGGTATTATGAGAACTCCAACAAGAAGCCGACACACACCACCTTGAACCAGGTCTCACTCACTGCTGCTCACTGGGCACTGGTGCTGCTGGAGACACAGCTGCTTGGGCAAACTAGTGTTCCTAACCAGCTTCTCAGCTGAACCCTTGGTCTCCATCTCCCTAACTTCCTCTCTACTGTCAGACTACTCTCTGCCATTCCTCTAGGCCCCTTGGCAGCCTAGATCTTAACTGGTGCAGATTGCCAGGACGGCTTGCCATTGTAAACAACCCTTCATGTTCCCAAACTTCTTCCCAACACACTAATACTGGCTCAAGTCTAACCTTCTCCTCAATATTGGCTTCTTCCTTCCTCTCTCCAAATTTATGAAAAAATTTCTTTTCCTGTGTCTGGCTAATGATTGTTAAGAAACTATTAAATTCATAGAGTAGCACTTTTTTTGAGACAAAAGTGTCACTCTGTTGCCCTGGGTAGAGTACGGTGGTATCACAGCTCACAGCGACCTCAAACTCTTGGGCTTAAGCAATTCTCTTTCCTCAGCCTCCCAAGTAGCTGGGACTACAGATGCCCACCACAACGCTCAGCCATTTTTTTGTTGCAATCGTTTAGCTGGCCCAGGCTGGGTTCAAAGCTGGCAACCCCGGTGTATGTGGCCAGCGCTCAAACCACTGTGCTACAGGCACCAAGACAATTTATAGAGTAGCTTTACAAACATATCCTAGGGAGTTGGGGTGATTCAATGCAGTGAGCTAAGACTTAAGACTTAGATAGACATAGTTTCAAGGACGCCCTCCCTGTGCTGTGGGACACAGGAAAATGGACCAAGTTTAGGAATTTTCTAATTTAGTTAATAAGATGAATAAAATGACTAGCACTATCCCTGGCACATGGCTATTATTTTTGAGGTTAACAGTCCTTAGAGTGACATGAGTCAGTATGAAAGTAACTTTTTTGGACAAAACACTTAGAAAAGTTTGTGGTTATATCAGAGAGAATTGATGATGAAGCAGAGAGGACAGAGGTGGCTGTTTTCTACTTAGAAACACATTTACCGTCACACCCTTCTTCCTTTTTCCTTGAACACCAGAAAATTTTCCTTAAAGTAATGAATGTGGTCAGATAATGCTTTGAAAAAATTCCTGTTACATCAAGAAATCCTCCTGTCTCACCACGTTGTTGTCCCTGAGCTTCTTATGATGTCTGAAAATTCCCACCTGCCTGGCCACTACTGTGAGCCACTCATTGTGGATGCTTGCTTTAAACGTGGGCAAGTGGTACAGATGACAGATTAAACCAATATCATCAGGCAAAACCCCCAGGAAAAGAGGTCAACGTATGAGGAAGGAAAGAGAATTTTTTCGTGTTCGGTTTTTGCTGCTCAGTAAAGCAAAGCTGACACGAGGACGCTGCCCAAACTCTGCATCACTTGGGGTTGTCCCAGGGGGCAGGGCCAGCGAGGGCAGAAGCAGATTGGTGGATGGAACGGCCGTACACGTAATAGATGTCTTGACCCTAAATAGGTCTCCAAACTCTCCAGAAGTTTTCTTAATTTCCCCCTTTTTTAATTTTATTGAGCTTTTAAAAACTATATGTTATAAGCCCGTGGATAATTAGGAAGGATATTTTATTAAAGGCAAGGTGTTCAGTATTTACAATCAGAGCAGCACAGTCCTCGGCATGAAAATATTCATGTCTATGAAATACTTTTGAGCACTTGACACACATCAGTTTCCTTTCCAGATAGGGGTGATTCTGTGGAAATACAGGGATAAACAGTTCAGGTTTTCTAGCCCAAGAGTCTCAGCACTCTAGCAGAGGAGTCAATGTATACAGGACATACGGCATTGCAGAAGACGCCTGTCCCTTCAATACAAGAGTCAAATGCCTCATCTATCAAGGCCTAACTGATCCAAATCTAAGGCAATGTGATCTTTTCCCTGTAAAAACACAATCTCCTACAAATGCATCGATTACTTTAATTACCACACTGTGTAACTACCAATAACAGGCTGACGTGTCTATCCCCACCACTAAATCTTAAGCTTCTTTAAAGTGAAACGGTAACTTCCTTTTAATCCTGCACCCTTAAGACCTGACACAGAGTTTGATTTATTCATGGGCACTGAAATATTTCCTGAGTGAATGAGAGAATGAATGAATGCTATAGCAACACCGTGAACTGTCTTTGAAGAAAGTGTGAAAGGGCAAAGCATTAATTGCAGTAAAGAGCAAGGCACCACCGAGGAGAAAACCTTCAACGTGGATGCTGAAGGGTGAGACACATGATGCCTGAACACAGCCAGACAAAGCCCCACAGATCTCTAACCTCACTCTCAGTGCGTTCAGCTAAGTTGCTTAGAGTGTCCAAACACAACCTGAAGACAGCCTGTCAAAATAAACTGGAAATTGCTTAGGGAAATGTGTTGAAGCTCAAAGTAGCAAAAGTATTTTTCAAGATGAAGAATTTGTGGGGGAAAAAAACACTGAGAAAATTCATAGTGGTGAAGTTCTTCAATGCACAGCGTGTACCAGGCATTGTCTGGCCTCTTCCCTGGGTCTCAGGACACGCAGCTGGAATGTGCCTGAGGCTGTGATGCAACTGACCCTTTACAAGAGCCCCGGAGAGGAGCTAATGTGGCAGCAGAGTGTCAGGTGGTCCACGGGATTGCACACGTCGGGTCTCCTCACATGGAACCTGTCCCAGTCATTCTCTTCTTGCCTGAAAGGGGCAAATCATCTTTCTAATATTTTCCCAGATGTTTTCATGCTGAGGGCTGAATGATGTGTGAGAACATCTTGCCTAAAAATAGGAGAGAAACATGTCAAGGCATTATCGTGGCCAGTCTGACGTGGAGCAGTCTAAGAAACCAGATCTCCAGTGAAGTAAACTACAACAGCAGACGCATCGTACTGAATGGATGTGTGACCACAGACTTAGCCAATGTTGGTGTGCATCTTGACAAGCAGTAAGCTAAACGTCTGAGTTAGCACATGGAAAGATGGTTTTGAAGGTCATAAATTTAATTGCACTCAAAAATATTGCTTTATTTTTCTTGGTTCAAAGGGAGTCCAGTAGTGATGGTTAGCAGATTTTCAATTTTTTTTTTTTTTTGAGAAGGAGCCTCAAGCTATCCCCCTGGGTAGAGTCCTGTGGCATCACAGCTCACAGCAACCTCCAACTCCTGGGCTCAAGCCAGTCTCCTGCCTCTGCCTCCCAAGTAGCTGGGACCACAGGCACCCGCCACAACGCCTGACCATTTTTTGGTTGCAGCCATCATTGTTGTTTGGCGGGCCCAGGCTGGGGATTCGAACCCGCCACCTTAGGTGTACGTGGCTGGCGCCTTAGCCCATTGAGCCACAGGCGCCAAGCCCAGATTTTCACTTCTATCTGTCTTTCAAAGTGTGCTGCATTTGAAGGGCTGCATTGGCTAAGGGGGGAAAGGGCATCCAGCCAGTGTTTTGTGTCCATGTGGAAAAAGACTATAATTTAACTGGAGTCTGTATTTGCCAGACAGCGTCTGAATTATCTGCTTTCTAGTTACAAATGCAGTATTTTAAAAAGATCAAAGATCAAATAGATTATGTAGACGGAAGGGCAGCTATAGTGAGGTATGTCTGAATATCCAAGCACACAGGACAGAGTAAGGATCTGGGGACAGTAAAGCCCAAGGGAAAAGACCATGGAGAGGACAACAATAGCTAAAGAATTGTCACATAGAAGGTGAGCAAATCTTGGTTAGTTGTGCAGCAGAAAGCAAGTTATAGTGAAAAGGCAGAAATTACAAGACATAGACTTGATCTTAAAGTGTGTGAATAAAGGTAATCAACACGGAGGTCTGTTGCTTAGAGAAAAATCAACAGAGCCCTTTAAACAGAAGCTGGGACCATCCGTGTGGGATGTTGAGAGAGATTATGATCCGAGATAGAAATTTGGACTAAATGGCCTTACTTTCTCTCCATAACTATACAATTGACCAACCCCTTTTTTGGTGAATTACAAGGAAATAGTAATAAACATGATATGGTTTCAGATAAGAATAAATAGTAGTTCCATGTAGTACAACAGAGAGCTGAGAAACAGAAATTTAATTTATAATAAAGGAACACCACAGGTCAAGGAGTAGAAGGTCATGTTTTAGTTTGTATTGTTAGAAAAGATAGCTCATTATGTGGGGAAAAAATAGATTGGATCACTACGACCAAACATGAAAAAGAGGATTCCAAAAGAATTAAACACTAAATATTAGAAGTAATACTATAAAGTAATAGAAGGAAATGTTGGTGAATATCCCCGTGATAAGAGGGTCTTCTTAAAAATTCAAAAGCACAAACCATAAAGCAAAACCTTGTTTCATTAGATTATGCAAAATTAAGAATTCATGACCATAACACACTGCAGACTTGTGCAACATAACAAAAAAGGAAACTTAAAACCCACAAAAAGCAGAGCAATCAGACTTAGAATTCCTTCAAATCAATAGGTCAACTCCAATAGAGAAAACGGCAAAAGATCTGAATGAGAATTTTAGAGCAGAGAAATCAAAAAAGCTAAGAAACACATGAAAAGAGGTGTTCAAAACCATTAGTGAACAGACAATTACGTCATACCTATTACATTGCAAAACAAATTGAAATGCTGAATATTACAAAGTATTGGCACAGATAAGAGATGCGTGAATTTCCATGTGCTGCTGCTGCTGAGACTATAAACTGTAATTTCCATTTTGGAGAGACATTGTCATTTCCTAATAAAACAAAATTATATATGTCTTATGATGCAGGAATTCCACTCTTTGGTGTACAGTGCTAAGAAATTCTCCCATAAGACATGAGAGATGTATATAGAGATATTTGTTGTAGCATTATTTCTAGTAATAGGAAGTCTAAGGCAACCTCGGAATGAATTACCCTAAGGGTAGAAAAGAAAACAAGGCCAAAGCACACCATAAAATACCATGCAGAGGGTGGAAGCAATGGCTTAGAGGGGCACAGAGAAACGTGAATGCTCTCAGAACACAGAGGTAGCTTAACAGCCCCTCCTTTCTTCTGATTTCCATTTGCCTGAAATACTGTTTTCCATTCCTTAATCTGGAGCCTTGATTTGTCCTTCAAGGTTAGGTGCATTCCCTGGAGATGGCATATGGATGGCTTGTATTTTTTTATCCAGTCAGCCAGCCTGCACTTCTTCATGGGAAATTCAATCCATTCACATTTGTGGAGAGAATTGATGAGGTGGTGGAGTTCTAGTCATCTTATTTTGTGAGAGTCCCTTGGGTAGTTTTATCCTTTGCACCACTGTGGAAGCTAAGTTTTGACCTTTAGCTTCTAGGTGTTCACTTGCTAGTGAGTTTAGCTTCTAGGTGTTTACTTGCTAGTGAGTTTAGCTTCTTTTTTTTTTTTTGAGACAGAGCCTCAAGCTGTCCCCCTGGGTAGAGTGCTGTGGCATCACAGCTCACAGCAACCTCCAACTCCTGGGCTCAAGCGAGTCTCCTGCCTCC
>CAUYQV010073551.1:0-11966 GCA_963574575.1 Galagoides demidoff | reverse complement strand
CCCCTGGGTAGAGTGCCATGGCATCCCAGCTCATAGCAACCTCCAACTCCTGGGCTCAAGCGAGTCTCCTGTCTCAGCCTCCCAAATAGCTGGGACCACAGGCGCCCGCCACAACGCCTGGCCATTTTTTGGTTGCAGCCATCATTGTTGTTTAGCGGGCCGGGCTGGGGATTCGAACCCGCCACCTTAGGTGTACGTGGCTGGCGCCTTAGCCGATTGAGCCACAGGCGCCAAGCCTAGTAATTTATTTTTAATGTATTTATGAATCCATCCGTTGTTGATGGTTTAGGTTAGAGAGAAACAACAACGAACAAAAGTTGCTTCACTGTGGATAGTTTGAGAACCACTGTTGTAGTTTACCCTTTGCATTCCGGGGCGCAGCTACGACTGCCTATTCCATCCTGGGACCGGGCAGTCTTTTATGTGTCCCTGAGGTTTTTCAGTTTTGTTCTTTTTGTTTTGCTGGGTTTTACATTTACTGTCATCCACTGCTCCTCTCCTATTTATTTATTTGTTTATTTATTTTTATGGATGCATTCCCAGGATTTGAAGTAGGAGAAGGAACCTGTAACCCTTGATTTGAATGACATTGAATATGGAACAAAAAGAAAGTTGTTTTCTTTTATAAAATATTTTGAAACAAATATCAACAGTATACTTATATCTTTATTTGGTTTAATGACAAAATAATGCACACAAATATCTACCTTCTTTTCTCTGTTTTTCTCAAGATCTGTTTTCTTTCTTAGATCCATGTACTGATACTTGTTTTTACATTATAATCATATAGTTGAAATATGTGACATGTAGCAGTAGGGTTGATGTTACTCTGTGCCAGGATTGTTCAAAAAAGGTTTTGGTTGTCTTGAAGCAGGATGGGACATGATTTAGATTTTTCAAGATTTGTGATAACTCTAGAAAGTAATTTATAATACCTTCAATGTCTGTTCAACATATGAGTACTTCAAGCAAATACTTTTAGCATAAAATCCGGGGATATTGATGGTAATGGTATTCTAAGTGCCTTTTCCATAGACGAGAAAAATCACAAGTGTGGTCCAGCAACTCCTGGTATTCCCAAGACCCTTTCAGAGGGTCCAGTAAAAATTATTTTCAAAATAAAATGAAGAATCTGTTTAGCTCATGAGTGAATAGTGAAGTTTTCCAGATACTACATGGAGTGTTATCTTTTTACTCTGATGACCAGTGGTACATTTGCTTGTGTGTTCTTAGAAATTTCTCAGTTTTTACTAGAGTTTATTCAAGAAGAAATAGATAATCTGAATAGCCTATGTCTATCATAGTTAAATACTTTTCCTACAAAGAAAACTCCAGGTACAGATGACTTCACTGGTAAGTTCTGCCAGTCACTTAAGGAAGAAATGATTAACAAATTCTAAACTACCTAATAACAATAAAAAGACAAAGATATTTATAAGAAAAGAAAAGAAAACTCCAGATGAATCTGTCATGGACATAGATGTAAAATTTGAAATGAAACTTTAGCAAATGCAATATAATAATATCTAAAAAGGTAATATATCCTGAACAAGTGGCATTTATTCCAGAGATGCAAGGTAGGATGAAAAAGCAACAATATAGTTAATCACATTAACATACTAAAAATAAAAATCATGATCATCTCAATAGATACAGAAAATGCATCTGAAAAGATTAAACATCCATTCCTGATAAAAACTTTCTGGAATTTAGGAATAGAAAGGAACTTCCTTAACCTGAAAAAGTACATCTATGAAAATCTTGCAGGTAATATCATACTTAATGGTGAAAGACCAAGTGCTTTTTCCCTAAGATTAACAAGGCAAAAATGTATACTTTTTCCAGTTCTATTTAATATTGGAAGTCCTAGCCAGTCCAGTAAGTCAAGAAAAAATAACAAAAGGCATTCAGTATAGAAAAGAGAAAATAAAACTGTCTGTTCACAGCTAATATGATTGTCTATGTCAAAAAGTGTAAGAAATGTACAGAAAAGCTTCTCGAACTGATAAGTGACAATAAGTAATTAGAAATTGAAAATAAATGCCATTTGGATTTAAAACTTGAAAAATAAAAAATATCTTTAACATCAAACTGTAAAATATGTAAGGATAAATCTAACAAACAATGCCAAAGACCTTTGTGCTGAAAACTATAAAACATTTCTGGGAGAAACTAAAGATCTAAACAAATAGATATGTCATGTTCTTGTGTTAGAAGACTCATTATTTTAAGATCGTAAGATATCAGTTCTTCCTAAATTGGTATATAGATCTGACACAATTCTAACTAGTCAAAATCTCATCAGAAATTATAGAAATTGGCAATCTGATTCTCAAATTTTGAAATACCAAGGACCTAAAATAGCAAAAACAACTCTGAAAAAGAAGAACAAAATTGGAGGACTCACACTCCATAATTTCAAAGACTTATTATAAAGCTACAGTAATCAAGACAGTGATGGTCTGAAGAAGAAAATAAGTATCAATATAGATCAACGGGGAACAGAGTACTCAGAAATAGACCCATGCATACGTGGACAATTGATTTTTCAGAAAGGTGCAAAGGCAATTTAGAGGAGAAGGATAATCTTTTCAATAAATGGTGCTGTAAAAATTGGATATATATATTTTAAAAAGAAAGAAAGAAGCTTCAATCCATACCTTGAATCATGTAAAATTAAACTCAAGATGGATTACAGACCTCAAAGTAAAACATAAAACTACAAAACTCCTAGAAGAAAACATGTGATAAACCTTAGTAAAATTGTTACTTTTTAAAGATCTGAGTTCTAATTACATATTCACTAAGTATCAACAGAGATAACACACATAAACGGGAACCTTTGGGACTTTCAAAACTTGTAAAAATGAGTCCTAAACAGTTTGAGAACTGCTGCCGAAAACTTTGTGGCCAGTTGTATTTCCTAGTGAATTCAGAGCAATATATAAACACTTCCAGGATTGTTACCTGCTTAATAAAACTTCTTCCACATTATTAATAATGATCCTTGTATTTAAAAGGTATTTATCAGCTCATACCAATGTAAAGCTGAAATCTTCACAAAAATCAATCCTACTCAAAAGTTGCCCCCACCTTGTGTTTAGTGAAAAGTATCATCAATTTAGTTCCATTTGATGAATAGTCATGTGTAGAAATCTGAAGTGCTTGTCCCTTGGGTTCCTGTTTGCCATTCTGTGTTATGGCTCACAGCCACCTATATATTCTGGGCCTGTGTAGTTTAATGTCACTACTAGCATTTAGAGAGGGACTTTGGCCAGAATCTTGCAGTGTTAGAAGCGGCATCATTACACATTTACATTGAATCCTTACAGTCACCCTGTAGGGCGGCATAGTAGATCTGTGCTGTTTCGGTCTGTCTAGCATCTCTCTTCCTCTTTTGTTGTAACAGTATCCCACGCCCATGTTCTTTCCCCTACTTTTCCCATGTGATTCTGTTAGGGCCGTTCACAGTTCCTCTAGTACAGCGGTTCTCAACCTGTGGGTTCTGCCACGGCATTAGGAAGGTTGAGAACCACTGTTCTTGTGCCTGCCAGGGATTAAATTAGTCTGAGAACTGGATGGGTGATCCAAGCTTGCCCAGCCAGAGTTCTTCCTAGGGCATTGAAAAACTGATGTAGGAAGGGAAAAAATATTTTTTCTTTGCTGAGATGTTTATAAAGTGAATGAATTGAGTCCAGGACTACAGGCAGCTGTGTTTCTCATCGCATGGGAAAAGCCATTAGGTAGCACTGTCCAGTGGAAATAGAATGCAAGCCACATATGTAATTTAACATTTTCTAATAGCCACATTAAAAGAACTGAAAAGAAACAGATGAAATTAATTTAACATATTATTATATGTTTTGTTTAACCTGTTATACTCAAGTATTACATTGACGTATAATTGAAATAATTAATAACATATATTATGTATATGCTTGTATGTATTTTGTGCTAAGTCTTTGAAATCTGCTGTGTGTTACTCTTTCCATGTGTCAATTCAGACCAGTCACATTCCAAATGCTCAGTAACCACATTTGGTCAATGGCTACCATATTGAACAGTTCAGCTCTATACAGTGGGAGTGAAGGAAGGCAGCATAGAGAAAGAAGCAAAGATGAGAGATGAAGGCTTAGAGAGAGAGTGCTGTCAGTGGTGAGTGGTGAGCTTCTATAACCAGCAATTTGGAGTCTTTGAGCCCCTCTCATAGATTCTAACCTTTTTTATATGAGTATGATTTTTATTTCTGTCAATTATAATCAGAAAAATATTTACCTATACACTAAGGCATTATTATCCTCAATTTTTAAAGGTGAGGAAACCTAAGCTGAGAATAGGTAAATAAATGAGTTACCCAGGGTTATCCTAACTACAGATGACAGGGCCTGAATTTCAGTGCAGATCTGTCTCACTCAGAAGCCCCACGCTCTTTGTACCAAGAGATTGCTATGGAAGCTACCTGTATAGCAGTCACATTTTTGCTGCATGATGGGATGAAATTTCAATACCTAACGTAGTTCTTTGTAGCTTCTGATACAAAGAAATTGTGAAAATACTTATTTTTTTACAGGAACATTTTGGTGGAGACCCATGGTAATCCTGTCAACACATGTGGTATTTTACCTTCTTCTCTTTCTAAAAAAAAAACTTCAGCAAGTCACTTGGCACTGAATGGAACCTAGTTTGGTCCTGCGTAAACTGGTGGAGTAATCTAATCTTCTTTCCTTTGAAATATAGCAGCCTGTCCAGGAAATTTTATTAACACCTTCGAACAATTACGTCATTAAAGGGAAAGATTTAGAAGACTTATTAAGGCTGCATAAGATCTGTTTTCCAAACTGAATAAAGTTAACCAAGTTACCGTGATAAGTTTAGAATGATTTGGTGTTTTCTAGTTGACATAACTGATGTTGCAAATACCTGGAAATCAACATGAGGCTATTTTTGTTTTTTAGAATTATCCTTTTGAATGATTCCTATACTCTAATGTTTAATTGATAGTTGATCCACTTTAGGAAATAACATAACATATCAAGGCAGTTTAATCAAGTAGGCAGCGTAACAAAAAGCTACCCCAAATTAAAATCTACAAAGCAGGAATGCTGACTACAAGTGTTAGGTCTGAACCTGCTACTATAACTACCGCCTTTTCTTACTTGAAAATTCCATCCATGCCTCTTTTATACCATGTATTAATTTTTTTAAAAAAGATATTAAACTTGCATTGAGAGTCTTCTTATTCATGATCTTATCAGACAGCAGTTCTTCTCCTGGGTGCTATGGCTGGCAGCCACATCTCAGTGCCATAGGAATGGTGCTCATGAGGTCCTGGCTGTGACAGGAACTGCCCTCCCCGGGTCTGGTTCTCCTTTAATCTTGCTTCTATTTTTCTGAACTTAAATAGTCTAGTTTTTTCCTTTTTTAGATGAAGGAAAGGAAACCTGTATCCACACACACACACCCAGCTTGGAGGGGCTGTTGGAGTTGCTGACAAAGTGCTATTTCTTGACCTGGGTGATTCTTTCAAGGGTGTTTATCTTTTAGTAATTACTAAGCTGTATGTGGTTTTGGTGTTTGCATTTTATTTTGTAATATAATGGTAAAATAATTTAAAAAAGTAATATGTTAAATATAGAAAGTTTGAAGGCATTATATTTTCTCTTCATTTGTCCTGCCTAGATTTGCTTTTTGCTGAGAAATGCAGGGCCATGAAATCTATAATATTAGAAGAAAATAATCATTCCAAGAAATCTTCCAAGAAGAAAATCTCATTCCAAGCCATCCTTGGAAAAGGATCTGTCCATCTATTCAGTACTCTTTATTGAATTGTTACTTTGAGTTGGGCACTGTACTTGATGCCAAGGATGTATATGGTAGGTATGATAAATGTAGCCTGTATCCTCATTGTTGCTTATTATTCATATCAGTAATACTGCAGGTTAAAAAGTTATTTATTGTTTAGACCCCTGTTTGGAAATATTATCATAAAAATTTAAGTTTATATCCTAAATTCATTAACATTCTTTTTTTTTTAATTTGAGTCTCACTTTGTCACCCTCAGTAGAGTGCTGTGACATCTTAGCTCACAGCAAACTCAAACTCTTAGGCATGAGAGATCCTCTTGCTTCAGCTTCCCAAGTAGCTGAGACTATAGGTGCTTGCCACAATGCCCGGCTATTTTTTTAGAGACAGGGGTCTCACTCTTGCTCAGGCTAGTCTCAAACTCATGAGCTCAAGCAATCCACCTGCTGTGGCCTCTCAGAGGTAGGATTACAGATGTGAGCCATTGTGCATGGCCATGACATTCTTTCTGTAGACATTTATCAGTAGTTATTATGTTAGTTATTTATTGCTGCACAATAAATTACTTAAAACTTAGTGGCTTAAAACAATGAATATTCATTATCTCACAAATTTCCTGGGTTAGGAATTTGGGAGTGAGTTAGTTGATGAATTTCAACTCAGTGTCTCTGAAGTTTCACAGGATGTTGGCAGTGACTGTAGTCATCAGAGGAGTTAACAGGGACTGGAGGACCTACTTCCTAGATGGCTCATTCACATGGCTGTTGTTAGGAGAGCTCAGTTCTTCATCACGTGGGCCTTTCTTTCCCTAGACTGCTTGAGTGTCCTAACAATGTGGCTTTCGCCCGAGCAAGCAATCCAAGAAAGAGTGAGAAAGCCACAGTGCTTTTTATGACCTAGTGTCTGAGATTTTATACTGTCCCTTCCTTTTATTTACTTCATTAAAAGTTACTTAAGTCCAGTCTACACTTAAGGGAAAAGGTAGTGAGCTCCACCTCTTGAAGTTAGAAATATCAAAGGATTTGTAGACATAATTTCAAACTACCACAGGTATTAAGTAGGTAGGTAGAGAGAAAGATAGATAGACACTAGAATCCAAAAGTTCGTGGGTGTTATATCTCTGTAGCATTTACTCTCATCAGTTTCACACTCCAGTCATAACAATTAATCTGAACACATCATATACTGTCTTCATTTTGTGTCTTCCTCAGTTTCCAATACTCTACATTACAATTTCTGCCTGTTGAGATCTTACCCATCAGATGTATCTGTACACAACTGTCACCTCCAGGAAGAGTGAAAGTTTGAGGATGAGCCTATAGGTTAATAAGTTTGAATTCTGTTCAAGGAAAAGAAAGATTTTGTTCTATGGCATGCCAGACTGAAGGGATTTGACTTCATTAGTACAAGCTAAAACGTCATGTGAAGTTTAAGAATGTTAAGGTGCAAAGTGGTACCTTAAGATTTCAGTGGGAAGGGCACATGGAGGGAAGGAGCACAGGTTAATGGAGACTACAAAGGACTCATAATGAAGTGATCCACAGATAGCACAAGTAGGAAAGAAGGGCTGATGTGTGGAAGAGCTCCTTAAGGCAGAATGGATGTAATTCACCTTTGTATTTCTTTATATTCTGGCCTAGTGCTCTGAACAAAGTATATACTCTGTAAGAATTTTCTTTGTTTTTTATAGCCTTCATGGCATCCTCTTAGTTATTGTGCTAAGACATTTATATTCTACATTTAGAAAGATTCACAGGTACCCTTGTAAGATGAACCATAGTTGAGGTCCCACCAAACACCCTCCCTCCACTCATCCAGAATTTTCTTTTAAGGAAAATAAAAATGTGTGTGTGTGTGTGAGAGAGAGAGACAGAGAGAGGAGATAGAGATTTGATGATAATATAGATGAGTTCTTATGTTATTTGAGTAGACCCTACTTTTTCTACTGTTTTTTCAAAGAAACATCTTGATCCACAATTACAGCAATTAAAATCTTAAGTCTTAAAGGAACTATAATTCTAGAACTCATTCTATTTTTATTCGGTACATATATTTTGCTTCGTATGATGAGACTAGCATATTAAAGAATAGAAACAGACTTCTGATTATGTAATAGCCTGCAATTATTTTTATGGCCATTGCATTCCAATCTTCTTATGCAATATTTACAATGTACATGTGTAACAAAGGCACAAAATACAAGTTCTAACAATCTTAACCATAAATCAGAATCAAGTCACGCAATGTAACATTTGTGAACTGCCTTGGCTGATGCAGACAACCTGTGTTAAGAATACACAAAATACTGAGTTTACAACTCTGTGGTAGATTTGAGATTTTAAGTTCTAAAACTTAATTACCTCCTACCCCATAATTAAAGATTCTACCAAGACAATTTGATATTAGTTTAATTGTGAAGATGGTAAAAAACCCTTGTGTTACAATTTGAAAAAAACCAAAAATGTTTTAAATATTGTATGAGTGTGATGAGAATTTCAGCAGATTATGACTACAAAAGATTATGATTCAGCCTGAAAACATAACCTATGGAAATCATCAACTGTGCAGAATGAGCTCTTCCAGATGACAGATCTTACTAAGAAAACCTGCCAATGAAAGATAGAGAATGCTAGAAGAAAAAGAATCCCGTTGACTTTCAACATATGGCCCCGACACTGACATATCTTATAGTTTTTAGTGAATAGCAACCCAAAATAACTGGCTTGATAAAAACTAAAAAAACGAGTGCATGAATTTAAAAACTTCTGCTCTGATTTTTTTCCACTCTTACTTCAAAGGACATTTTAATGGAAAGTAAGTGGTATGCATCTGTGTATGAGAGAGATAAAGCGGGGGTACATCTTAATTACATTTTCACCCTTTGGGATAATAGGGACACCAAGCAAACTGAAAATAAAGACACCTATCCCTGTAAATTTACATGCTAGTGAGAAAGTTCCATCATCATCTGTTACCCTCATTATCGGGGTTCTCAGCTGCATGCTTCCTGCATTTGTTCTCTTCTTCCTCTCTGTTCTCTCCAAGCATAGAGAATGTTACCCTCTTCTTTAGTTCACTCTTTCAACAACTGCATAAAAAGAAAGGGGACACCGGAGACGATCTGGTGCATTTCTTGGTATTAGGCAGATTGTAAAATATGTCTGAATGTTCTGGCAATACTTGTGTGCCTTGGTTTCTTCATCTGAAAAAAACATGTGGTTATGACTACCTTCCTCCAAAAGTGGCTGTAAGATTAAGTGGGTTAATATATGTAACTGGTTAGTTCAGTGACTACCATAGAACTCTTCTTAAATGTTATCCTACTATTCCTGTTACTATTAATATGATTGTTATAAGACTGCTTAAATTGACAGGGCATATTTACTGATTACTATGATGAACACAATAAATTCAAGTTCAACTGTCACGTGAAATAAACTTAAAAAGAGTTAGACTTTAAGCACAGTGTCACATAGCTTCATTAAATCTAGCTATAATCAAATTACTTTTTCACATTAGTTTTCCTTTTTGCACTGAGAAAATCTTTCCATTTGCACAGTAGCTTTCTCACGTCTGTTTCTGCTTACTCTGGGTGCCATGATTTGGATTTCATTGAGATTTGCTTTTATATGAGCGAACTAGTTCCAATTTAATATTGAGTACAAGTGATACTTGCTTTTCTATTCTCATGTATACTTCATTTAGGAGAATATTCCCCAATTCCATCCAGGTTGTTACAAGAGACACTAGATCTCCATCTTTTTATGGCTGAATAGTATTCTGTGATATACCTATACCATCATTTATTAATCCATTCATGTATTGATGGGTACTTGGGTTGTTTCTACATCGTTGCAATTGTGAATTGTGCTGGTATGAACATTAGGGTGCAATTGTCTTTCTTATACAATGCCTTTTTTTCCTTTGGGTAAACACCCAGTTGAGGAATTCCAGGATCAAAAGGTAGGACTACTTTAAGTTCTTCGAGGGACCCCCATACTACTTTCTATAGAAGAGGGACTAGTTTGCAGCCCCACAACAGTATATGAGTGTTCCTTTCTCTCCGCATCCACACCAGCATTTCTTGCTTTGGGACTTTAAGATGTGAGCCATTCTCACTGGGGTTAGGTGACATCTCAGTGTGTTTTTAATTTGCATTTTCCTGATAATTAGAAGCAATTAGCATTTTTATGTGGTTTTGGCCATTAGTCTTACCTTCATAGGAGTAGTTTCTGTTCATGTCTCTTGCTCACTTTCAAATGGGGTTGTTTGTTGATTTGCTTGAGTTCTTTGTCGTTAATGTTAATCAGTCCTCTACCAGATTTGTAGCATGCAAATACCTTCTCTCATAGGTTGTCTATTTACTTTGCTAACCGCGTCTTTGGCTGTGTACAAACTTTTAAATTCGATCAGTTCCCACTGATTTATTTGTGTAGTTGCTGTGATTACCAGTAAGGTCGTCTTCATAAATTTTTTCCCAAGACTGATTCTTAAAAATTTGACACATCTTTAAGTCCTTTCCAAACTCTAGGTTCCTCTTCATTTCTTTCTTTTTTGGTGAAGAACCCAGGTCATTAACTTATAGTTTCTTGCAATCAGCAAGTCTTCAGACTCATAGTCTGCAGTTTATCATGTTTCTATGTATTTCCTGCAAATTGCCAGCTGTATTGAAAGGTTTAATAAGATCTAGGTTCAGATCCTTTGGTAAGATGACATTATCCAGAGGCATGTAATGTGTAGTTGTCATTCTTTTTGTGATGCTAGCAGTTATTGGTGCTTAATGCGTAGATCCATTAATTCATCAGGGGTTGCAAAGTGGTGATACCATAATTGTATCTTTTTTTCTCATTGCATTTATTTGCTGGAATAATTTTGTAAGGAAATACTTCCCCCTTTCCTACTGTTTGGTTATCTATTCGGTACAGTTCACATCAGAAAGACAGGATAAATGTGTAATGTAATTCTTTTTTTTTTATTTGCTCAGTTTTCAAGATAATTAATTGACCTGTTATCCTTCAGAGTTCACTAATCTGTCATATAGTTAAATGCATTTTGAAATCATGATTTAAAATACGTTTGATGTGTTTCAGTTTATTTCAATTCTTACCCTTATTGGAGTTCAGATGGTCCAGTTTTTTTGTTTTTTTTTGAGACAGAGGCTCAAGCTGCCCACCTGGGTTAGAGTGCCGTGGCGTCACACAGCTCACAGTAACCTCCAACTCCTGGGCTTAAGCAAGTCTCCTGCCTCTACCTCCCAAGTAGCTGGGATTACAGGCGCCCGCCACAACGCCTGGCTATTTTTTGGTTGCAACCATCATTGTTGTTTGGCGGGCCCAGGCTGGATTCAAACCCGCCAGCTCAGGTGTATGTGGCTGGTGCCTTAGCCATTTGAGCCACAGGTGCCAAGCCAAATGGTCCAGTTTTAATCCAGCTGTAGCCTTTTCAGGTTAGCTGCTGAGTCCTAGTAGTCCTTTTGCCTGTTATTCCAGGATATTTGAAATTCTTCTTATATATTTTCTGAGCCAAATCTGAAGCCAATCATTTTTCAAAAATACCTTTGGTTCCTTTAATGGAAAATGTTTAATTGTCACAGCCCTAGGCTCTTGGGATGCTCATTGCCAGCTCATTCTAGGGCCTGTTACAGAGCTAGAAAATACATATTCAACATTCTTAAGCAACTTTTTATTATAGAAAAATATAACATATTCAAAAGGAGAGAGAGACTACTATAGCACACTGTCGTGTAACTCATTACCTAATTTCAATAATTATCACAAGGCCTTTCTATTTTTACTTTATCTTCCTTCTTTCCTCTCCCCCAAACTGAGTTATTTTGAAGAAAATTGCATATATTATTTAACTTCATCTATAAGTACTTTTGCTCATGTTCGGTTTTCATCGTCACCCTCTGTGATCCCTTCTCTTCCCCTCTGAGGTTGAATCCTCTGGTATTGACCTGCCTCTGCCACTTAACAGTTGTGACTTAAATGTGCTGATCCTCCATCTTCTCATTTCTTTCTTTTTTTTTTTTTTTTGAGACGGAGCCTCAAGCTATCCCCCTGGGTAGAGTGCCATGGCACCACAGCTCATAGCAACCTCCAACTCCTGGGCTCAAGCGAGTCTCCTGCCTCAGCCTCCCAAGTAGCTGGGACCACAGGCGCCCG
>CAUYQV010073548.1:0-19527 GCA_963574575.1 Galagoides demidoff | reverse complement strand
AAGTAGCTGGGACCACAGGCGCCCGCCACAACGCCCGGCTATTTTTTGGTTGCAGCCGTCATTGTTGTTTGGCGGGCCCAGGTTGGATTGGAACCTGCCACCTTAGGTGTATATGGCTGGCGCCTTAGCCACTTGAGCTATAGGCGCCGAGCCAAACTCTGGGCTTTTAAATATACTAGTTATAGAGTGGTTAATAAGTTGTAGAACCTGGCTTTTAAGGAAATTGTTTCAGACAAACTGTTAATTTTGAATGTCAATAAAAACTTTTTTTTTTTTTGGAGACAGAGTCTCAAGCTGTCACCCTAGGTAGAGTGAGTGCTATGGCATCACAGCTCACAGCAACCTTTAACTTCCAGGCTCAAGTCATTCTCCTGCCTCTGCCTCCCAAGTAGCTGGGACTACAGGTGCCTGCTACAACACCTGGCTATTTTTTGGTTGTAGCCATCATTGTTTGGCAGGCTATAGGCTGGATTCCAACCCGCCAGCTCAGATGTATGTGGCTGGTGCCTTAGCCGCTTGAGCCACAGGCGCTGAGCCAATAAAAACATTTTAATTTCAAAAAAAGAGATCACATTATTCAAACTTTTAATTCTACAGATTAGGGAACTGAGGCCTGGAAAGTTTAAGTGACTAGCCCATAATATTATATAAATGGTGTACTGTGTTGATGATAGAGTTGAGACCAGTTCAGCCACGGTGCCAGGTACCCTGGTCCCTGAAGAACTCAGAATTTATTCTTTTTTTTTTGAAACAGAGCCTCACTATGTTGCCCTCGGTAGAGTACTGTGGCATCACAGCTCATAGCAACCTCCAGCTCTTGGGCTTAGGTGATTCTTTTGCCTCAGCCTTCTGAGTAGCTGGAACTACAGGTGCCCACCACAACGCCTGGCTATTTTTTTTTGTTGTTGCAATTTGGCCAGAACCAGGTTCAAACCCACCAGCCTCGATATATGGGGCAGGCACCCTACTCACTGAGCCTCAGGCGCAACCCCTAGAACTCAGAGTTTAAAGAGGTGTCCTTTTTAGAAATGGCCATGATGCCAAGAAGGAAATAGAAAAAGACAAAAATGAGGGAAGGTCAACAAATCTCAATAACTTTGTATTTTGTAATTAAGGACATTTTCATGTCACTTTTATTTATTTATTGATAGAGTCTCACTCTGTTGCCTTAGGCTACAATAGTGCCCTGGCTTCCTAGCTAAAAGCAACCTTAACCCCTGAGTTCAAGCGATCCCCTTGCCTCAGCCTCCTGAGTAGCTGGCACTACAGGTACCCACCACAACACTTAGCTAATTTTTCTGGTTGTTAGTGAGATGGGGTCTCGCTCTTGCTCTGGCTGGTCTTGAACTCCTGAGTTCAAGCAATCTACTACACACCTCAGCCTCCCAGAGTGCTAGGATTATGGGCATGAGCCATTGCCCCTGGCCTTTGTGTGACTTTAAAAATATCTTAGGCCATCGTGGTGGCACATACCTGTAATGCTAGCATTCTGGGAGGAGTGGATTGCCTGAGCTCATGAATTTGAGATCACCCTGAGCCACTGCAAGACCTTGTCTCTAAAAATAGCCAGGTGTTGAGACAGGCGCCTGTAGTCCCAACTACTTGGGAAGCTGAGGCAAGAGAATCTCTTGGGCCCAACAGTTTGTGTTTGCTGTGAGCTGTGATGCTATAGCACTCTACTGAGGGCAACAAAGTGAGACTGTGTCTTTAAAAAAAAAAAAATCTTATCTAGGTGAAGGGAAATTTCTGGGAGAAGGTTTTATTCCTTCTCCCTAATGGAAATGCTCTGATGGCCTGGGCCTCTTAGGTTCACAAAGTCAGATGCCTAATGAACCAAGTAGGGGTCACAGGCTATGTAGGCTTTCTCTGAGGAAAATTGGATGTCTGTTGCTGCTGGACAGGTAAAGGGAGACAGGCCAAATCCTCCAAATTTCCAAGAGCTGGAAATGCTAAATTTCAATGTGAAATCTTGTACATGTTAAATAGTCTCCACTATTTTGAATTTTGAAGTTTTTAAATTATTTTTTCTTTTTTTCACAGATTGGTGAATTTTCAGATAGTTATTTCATTTGTTTTAGAACACTGAATTGGCAAATCAGTCTGAGAATCCAGTTTTCAACCTCTGTGATTAAAAATAGCCTAGTACTTTTTTTTTTTTTTTTTTTTAAGAGACAGAGTCTCACTCTGTTGCCCTCAGTAGAGTGCTGTGGCATCACAGCTTACAGCAACCTCCAGCTCCTGGGCTTAGGCGATTCTCTTGCCTCAGCCTCCTGAGAAGCTGGGACTACAGGTGCCCACCACAATGCCTGGCTATTTTTTGTTACAATTTGGCTGGGGCTGGGTTTAAACCCGCCACCCTTGGTATATGGGGCCAGCACCCTACCCACTGAGCCACAGGCGCCGCCTCCATAATACATTTTTTCCCCAACACCAGGGAGAAGAAGAAAAAATAGTATGCATTTTCATATCACTTTGCCTGGATTCTCCTGTGAGTCTTAGCTGGATATAAATAAACCATATTCCTTTGTACCTTAGCATTCATGAGAGTTGAAGAATCTTCTCTCCTTCAACCAAATTTTCTTACTATTTGTTAGAAGAATGATTAGAAGACTGTAAGACATTAAGTTGTTTTTGTAGTAGGAAGGATATTATGGGTCCCACAATGCACTGTGGTGGGCTGCCTGTTGGACCTGGCAATGGGAAAGAGCCAACACTGAGAGCCGTTGCTTTCTCAGATACAGGCCAGCCGTATTACTATCGCCTGAGGAACCTGTACAAAAGTACACATTTCTGGGCCCTCTGCTCATAGATTCTGATTCAGTCAGTATGGGTGCAATCTGAGAATATATTTTTGACATATATCCCAGTGGCTCATTAATTAGGTTATGAAACATCTGTTCATTGGTACTGTGTAGCTATTAAAAAAAGTTGAGGTGATTTGTATTTTCTCGTGTAGAAATTTCTCCAAGATATATATATATGTATTTTTTTCTTTTGGAGACAGACTCTCACTTTGTTGCCATTTGGTAGAGTGCAATGGCATCATAGCTCACAGCAACCTCAAACTCTTGGGCTCATATGATCCTCTTGCCTCAGCCTCTGAAGTAGCTGGGACTACAGGTGCCTACCACAACACCCAGCTATTTTTAGAGACAGGGTCTTGCTCTTGCTTAGGCTAGTCTCAAACCCGTAAACTCAGGCAATCCACCTACCTCAGCCTCCTAGAGTGCTAGGATTACAGATATGAGCTACTGCGGCCGGCCTCCAAGATATATTGTTAAATGAAAAAATTTAGATGCAGAACAATTAATATAGCACATTCTTATTTATAATTTTTAAATATAGATAATTATACATAGAAAATTTCTGAAAGGATATAAAAACTTGAAATAGTTGCATCTGGGCAAGAGTGCTGGGTGTTGGGAGAATTTTTTCTTATCTTTTCCTCCTTTATTTTCTTACTTCCTCTTTTATTCTTCTTTTTCTCATTCTGTTTCCCCTTTCTCCTCCTCCTATTTGTTTATTTTTCTTTCTTTCTTTTTTTTTTTTGAGACAGAGCCTCAAACTGTCACCCTGGATAGAGTGCTGTGACATCACTGCTCACAGCAACCTCCAACTCCTGGGCTCAAGCATTTCTCCTGCCTCTACTTCCTAAGTAGCTAGGACTACAGGCGCCTGCCACAACGCCTGGCTATTTTTTGGTCATAGCCATTGTTGTTTGGCAGGCCCAGCTGGATTCTAACCCACCAGCTCAGGTGTATGTGGCTGGCACCTTAGCTGCTTGAGCCACAGGCACTGAGCCTATTTGTTTCTTTTTCAGTTTAAGGGAGAAAGCACTGCAGGTGATTCTGATGTGCAGCCAGGTTAGGAAACTAAGGTTACATATTATCATATCTTCACTGTATCCTGGACACAATAAAGGCCATTTCTTCTTGCCTCAGAGAGTTTATTGGTTTATGTAGATCTTGGACTGGATTGCGGATGCCAAGGTTTTGTGGGCCTCTGCACAGGCTTTGGAGGGAGGACAGAGACAGTCTCACATGAGAGAGATGGTTCCTTGTTAGATGCTTGAGCAGCCTAATCCCAGGACACTGCAGAGATTGTTTCAGGGTTGCCAGTTTTAGGGGTGGAAGAGAAAGCTAGATTTGGGACTGGACTCCCACCTGGGAGTGAACCTCAGGTCTGCTCTTTTGTTTCCTCATCTAAAAGTGTTAAAGTAAGAGTGGAAAAAGGGGATATGTGTAAAACACCTGTTGGCCCAGATTGGAGCCTCACAAATGATATAACAATTACTATAATTCTCTTCATTAAAGGTTGCCTTTGTAGAGCTGCAGCCATGTGAAACCCCCTCCATGGAGGGAAGGCATGTTCCCATGGACATTCATTGTACCCATTCCCTCTCCCCAGTCGCTGCTTTGATGGGAGTACCCCTGTCCATGCAGCAGCATTTTCAGGCAACCAGTGGATCCTCAGCAAATTGCTGGATGCCGGGGGTGACCTGCGACTCCATGACCAGAAGGGTCGAAACCCACAGACCTGGGCCTTGACAGCAGGAAAGGAACGTAGCACCCCGGTAAGGGTGGGCCCCACTCTGCAATGGAAGAGCACTGGGCTGAGAGTCACAATCCCATGGGGCAGCACTGAATGTGCAGTATCCTTAAGCATTGGCACTGTGGCCTGGGTTGAGACAAGTTAACCAGCCATAAAACCTTGGGTAAATCTAGTGAGCCTTTCTAATCTATCTATCCATGAGGTGGGAAAAACAGTTATAATTTTTCTGACCTATGTAGTACTTACCACAAATCAGACATTGCTCCAAATATTTTTTATGTATTAACCCACTTATTCTTCACAACAACCTTTCGGGTAATTGCCATCACTGTCCCCATTTTATAGGTGGGGATTTTGAAGGCCATTGACATTAAGTAACTTGGCTGAGGATGTGATGTATTTTAACAAGGAACTAAATAAGAACAAATGTAATCTGTAAATGTAGGGCATGCACAGTGCCAAGCACCTCCATATGCAGAGTCACTTGTACTACCACTGGTTTTCCTTTTCTTTAGCTTATTGGGCTTTGTATCAGTAATTTTACTACTCTCATCCTCCGTTTCCTTATCTATTAAAGAAGGGGGTTGGAGGAAATTGTTACCAAATCTTCTCTCTGAAAACATTCCATATCTTTAGAAAGTCACCTGAACCCTTCCTTTTCTAGAGATTTCCCTGTCAGGGTTCCCGGTTCATCTGGTCATTTCTCTGCCCACCCGTGCCTCCATTCTCATGGAAGGCTGGTGTGGCCAGCACTGAGCTTTTCTGCGGTGTGTTGCAGATGGTGGAGTTCATGCAGCGCTGTGCCTCGCACATGCAGGCCATCATCCAGGGCTTCTCTTATGACCTGCTGAAGAAGATAGACTCCCCACAGCGGCTCATCTGCAGCCCACCCTGGTTTGGGGGCCTCATGCAGGGGTGAGTACTGCCTCATGCACAGTGGAGTTTTCTGCATCATCCCAGCCTTCCTCATGGGGGCCTTGTAGCTCAGGCTGACTGTTTTCTCCACATTGGTGCCGCATTTGGCCCACCCAAAGAGGTGCAGTCAGAAAATGTGGCCACTGATCAAGGATGAGGAGAGGAGAGCCTTTGGCCATCTCTCTCCCCTCTTTCCTTCTGGAAGGTCGGAGGGGAATGCCTGTGGGCGCCAGTGGGAACCATTCTGTGTTCAACAGAGGGGGAACATCTCAGGTCTGATGAGCCCAGAAAACCTTTACCTAGCAGGGCAGCTGCCTGGCTTTTCTTTGTCATTCCTGAACTACAGAAAAAGTGTTCCCTTTATAATTAAAGTTGTAGAAGACCATGTTTCTTGGGCTATTTTAAGCTGAAGCAAGAGACTTGGTGCTCACTTGGGTGGGCAGTTCCCTCTCCCCACCTTCATAGTTACAGGAGGTGGGCCCCAGGTTTTTCATGTTCAGGGAGAAGCTTGTGTGGGGAATTTAAGTTCTCTGGGCTTTACTAACTTAGGGTTTGTATGTGGAGAACACTTTCCGTTTTGCTTTTCCCTGACAGCTTCTCTTTCTGTAATGAGGGTAGCTGGACTTACCACACTTGCAAACCTCCCTCATCCTATCCTTGATACACATTGCATCCCGGTTTTCCTTCTAATAACCTGGTTGCTGCTGCCTCTCAGGCGAGATGAGGTCACAATTCTCTTGAGGACTAGTTACTCCTAATTCCTGTATTGCCACTTAGGCTAGACTTAATTGTTCAGCATCTAGAATGACCTTTTCAAAATGGAAATCAAGTTGTGCTACTGGCCATTAAAAACTGTAGAACCTTCTCTGTATCTATCAGGATAAAATCCCAAATCCTTCTTCTGGCCTTAGAGGCTCTGCCTCCAGCTCCTCCTCCTTTTTCCATCTCATCTCCTGCCCATCACCCTTGCCTGGAATTCCCCTATTCTGAGTTAGAGAGACATGGCACAATCTATAATTGTTTTATTTGTATACTTTCTTCTCCATTTTTCTACTAGAATGTGAACTCCAGAAGGCAAGGATTGTGTTGGTCTTATAGTCATGACCACTAACCTGTAGCTGCCTGGTGCATGGTAAAGTTTAGCACAATGAGAGTAGGTTCATGGACCAGCCTTATAGGAAAACCCAAGTTTAAGTATTGATAAACTTTTAAAATTTCAGTTACTGATCTGTATATATTTTTTGGGACTCAGATACCCAGGTTAGAGTACTCTGGCATCAGCCTACATCACCGCAGCCTCAAACTCCTGACTTCAAGTGACCTTCCTGCCTCAGCCTCCCAAGTAGCTGGGGCTATAGGTGTTCACTACCATGCCTGGCTAGTTTTTCTATTTTTATTTTTATAATTTATTTATTTATTTATTTATTCATTCATTCATTCAAGACAGAGTTTCAAGTTGTTGCCCTGGGTAGAGTGCCATGGAGTCACAGCTCTCAGCAACCTCAAACACTTGGGCTGAAGCAATTCTCTTGCCTTAGCCTCCCAAGTAGCTGGGACTACAGGCACCCGCCACAATGCCTGGCTGTTTTTTTTGTTGCAGGTGTCATTATTGTTTTAGCTGACCTGGGCCGGGTTTGAACCCGCCAGCCTTGGTATATATGGATGGTGCCCCTACCCACTGAGCTATGGGCCCTGTCTGAGTTTTTCTATTTTTAGTAGAGACAGTCTCACTCTTGCTCAGGCTGGTCTGGAACTCCTGAACTCAAGGAATTCTCCTACCTTGGCCTTCCAGAGTGCTAGGATTACAGGCATGAGCCACTGTGTCTGGCCTCAGTTACTAATCTAAACATAGCTTCTATTAGCATAATTAGCGGAAACATACTTACTGTGGCGTTAATGGAATGGAATGCTAAAATAAGATGGAGAAGCAGGCTCGGTGCCTATGGCTCAAGTGGCTAAGGCGCCAGCCACATACACCTAAGGTGGTGGATTCGAATTCAGTCCGGGCCCGCCAAACAACAATGACAGCTGCAACCAAAAAATAGCCAGGTGTTGTGGCAGGTGCCTGTGGTCCCAGCTACTTGGGAGGTGGAGGCAGGAGACTGACTTGAGCCCAGGAGTTGGAGGTTGCTGTGAGCTGTGATGCTATAGCACTCTACCCAGGGGGATAGCTTGAGGTTCTGTCTAAAAAATATATGGAAAAACATTCTCTTCCCCCTTTTTATGTAAAGAAACCCTAAAAATCCTTCAAATAAGAGTTGGCATCTCAGATCTGTAAATGGCACCTAGTCAGATAGGATTCTTCACAGGTGTCTGTTTACACAGAGCCTGGATCAGGGAAGGAAAAGTACTGAATTGAGAAGAACAGATGATTGTATAGTTGTAGATGACTGCAGTCAATTTTTTTTGTTGTGTTTAAAGAGACAAAGTCATATTATATTCCCCAGGCTGGTCTCAAACTCCTGGGCTTGAGAGATGCTCGTACCTCCCAAGTAGCTGTAAATGCATCAATATGCCCACCAAGCTCTTTTTTTTTTTTTTGCAGTTTTTGGCTGGGGCTGGGTTTGAACCTGCCACCTCTGGTATATGGGGCTGGTGCCTTATTCCTTCGAGCCATAGGCACTGCCCCCCACCAGGCTCTTGAAGTCAGTTTTTTCTTCCTTAGACCCAGATGAGTTTAGTTAAATGATGTGGACTGAGAAATTTGGGTAAGAGAACAAGAAATGTAGGTCTGAACTGCAGTTGTTGTCCAGGTCACTGTTAGGGAACACACAGCCCCTTTACTTAAACAGAATTCTCACCCTCCAAAGAGCCACAAGTGCTGCTGGGAGGCCCCTGATGGAAAGACAGGAGGCCTTCTCAGTGGTACCCTCTGTTGTGCTTCTGCATGGGCCGCCCTCATTGCCAGGTCAAAGTCCCTTCCCCTAGGCAGGAAACAGTCCACTCCCTCCTAGATTTTTTTTTTTTTTTGAGAAGTCTTGTATAGGTCAGGCTGTTCTGAACTTCTGGCCTCACCACAATCCTTCCCCCTTCGCCTCCCAAGTGGCTATGACTGCAGATGTGAGCCACCATCCCCAGCTAATGTCTCTTAGATCTTTGAGGCCTAAACACATAGGCCTTTTTTCTAGAGAAGACACTAATAATTTGGTGTAAGAAAAGAGCCTTTTTCCTTTCTTTTTTTTTTTTTTTTTAAGAGACGGAGTCTCACTTTATTGCCCTTGGTAGAGTACTGTGGCATCACAGCTCACAGCAACCTCCAGCTCTTGGGCTTAGGGGATCGATTCTCCTGCCTCAGCTTCCCGAGTAGCTGGGACTACAGGCGCCCACCACAATGTCTGGCTATTTTTTTGTTGTTGTTGTTGGAGTTTGGCCGGGACTGGGTTCAAACCCGCCACCCTTGGTGTATGGGGCTGGCTCCCTACTCACTGAGCCACAGGCACCGCCCCAAAGAGCCTTTTTCTTACAGTCTGTATGCTCAAATGAGGGTGACCATGTAGCTTATCATCTGCTGCCTGTTTTGAGAGTGAAAGGGACACTATCACTAATAATGCTAGGATATCCACTGTAAATTAGGATGTCCTTCATCCCAACTTAAGAATCTTCTCTTCAACAGCATACCAGCTGGAAGCGGGGGAGGGATAGCCTGGCACTGATGAGTTAGCAAGGAGATAGAACCTAAAATACTTCTAAAATCAGAAGTAAAGTGTTTACACTTGTTCATGATTAGTAGCACATGGGGCCTCAGCTGGAGCTGAGTTTGCATTGTCCCTTTCAGCTTTTTTGCCATTTGCCAAGAAAGAGAAAGTGGCTCCAGTAGTAGCAGAATGTTTTTTCTTTTAATCTGAGCTGAAATTACTTAATCAGCAAGTGTTAACTGATCACCTACTGTGTGTATGGCCCCATGCCAGACTGTGAGAGTCAAAGAAATATAATCACTGCTCACCTTCAGTTAATGGAGGCCCTGGTGGTTTGGGTGTGTGGTATATGGGAAGAGCAGTGGGTGGAATGAGCAGCATCAGAGTCTGGTCCTTGCTCTTCTTAATCTCAGACCAGCATGCTTCCCATCCCTGGACTTCAGTTTTCCCAGGCCCCTCTCAGAGGCTGGCTATTGCATCTTCTTTAGTTGGACAAGATACGCTCTGTGATTCTTTCCAACTCTGACCATCTGTATTCATTATTTATTACTACATAATGAATCACATACACCCCCGCACAACACCACTTAGCAGCTTCAAATAACAAACATTTTTATCTCACACAATTTCTGTTGATCAGGAATCAGAAACTGGCTTGGCTGGGATGTTCTGGCTCAAGATTTCTCACAAAGTGGGAGTCAAGGTATTAGTTAGGGCTGCAGTCGTCTGGAGGCTTGACTGGGGCTGGAGGATCCACTTTTAGGGTAGCTCACTCACACCCTGCTGCTGGGTGTTGAGTCTTTCCATAGGGCTGCTTGAGTGTCCTCATATCATGGCAGCTTGCTTCCCCCAGAGCAGATGATCCAAGGAGAGATCAGGGCACAAATTCTGGTGGTTCTAGCTTCAGAAGGGACACTTCATCATTTCTGCATTATTCTCTTGAGTTAACAGGTCAGCCCTTTCTGACCTGTGATCGTCCACATAAGGGCATGAATACGAGAAGGTGAGACTCACAGAGCTCCTCTCAGAGGCTGGCTATTGCATCTTCTTTAGTTCTGTGATTTAAAAGTCATTTAGTAAACAGAAAATCAACTATACATTCTGAAAACTTGTTCAGCATTGTTCCTCAGGATATGAGTGGTTGATTTGTAGTTTTTCTCTTTTAAATATTTCTAGAAACTCGAATGGCTCTCCTAACCGACTGCTTAAAGCTGGAGTTATTTCTGCCCAAAATATCTACAGCTTTGGCTTTGGAAAGGTAAGAGATTACTGCTGTTTGCTAGCATTTGTGGGACTAACTAAGGATTTCCCACCTTTGTTCAACTCCTCCCTTTTCCTCACCAAAGTGATTTTTCCCCTTTATTCCCTTTTGAGAAAAAGATATCTTTTAATGTTCTTGCTTTTAGTAACAAATGGTCAAAACCCTGGACCATTAATGACTAGGGCTAGATTTGGGGAGTTTAAAAAATGGTCCTTTAATTCTCACTGAAGACCCTGGACACATTCTCTTTAATAGAGAGGCAGAGATCTGTGGGGGCCACAACAGGACTCTTGGTTCTAACTTCGGTGCTTTAGGCCAACATCTGACCTCTTTCTAGGAGGTTCAATTTCTTCATTAGTAAAAGAAAAAGAATAATACAACCTTGTAAATTTTCTAGGAAGATTAAAGATAATATGAAGAATAATGTCCAGTTAGTAGGGGTGGGTATTCACCAAGTTGGTAAGTAGCAGCTATCATTATTTTAGCTGGTTGATAAGATTCTGGAAATATTTTGTTTTTCTTCCCTTCTCCATACAATTTGAGGCTGTTCTTTGTTTCAGTTTTACCTTACAGGAGGGACACAGCTTGCCTATCTAGGATCTCTTCCAGTCATTGGAGAAAAGGAAGTGATTCAAGCTGATGATGAGCCCACCTCCTCTTTCTTCAGTGGCCCCTACATGGTCATGACCAAGTAAGCAGGGGCGAGCCAGTGGAAGTTGTGATTTAGTTCCATGGGAAGAATGGGCTCCATGTGACTTCCTTCTGTGTGGAACGTTTTTGCTCAATTACCCAGAACTCTTAAGAACATATGTCTAAATCAGGGTTTCTCAACCTGGACATTACTACCATTTTTGGCCAGATGATCCTTGTTGTGGGAGTGGTCCCATGCATTGGGGGATGTTCAGGAGCATTCCTGGCTTCTACCCACCAGTGTCAATAGTAGCGCCGTATGACCTTTGTAGTTGTGAAAACCCAGCTGTCTGTAGACATTGCCAAATGTCCTCTAGGAGGAGAACTACTGCTCTGAAAGATTAATTAGTTCAATATTTTAGCTTCTCTGCTTTCTAAAGAATTAGAGGCAGCTTGGTGGTGACAATCTTGCCTCTGATATAGGCAAAAGGATACTGAGGCCCCTGTAGATACTGGAATAGGCATTAACCGTAGTTCTCAGGAGCCAAATCCAGTAGAAGTGCCAGTAATGGATTTGTTTATGACAAAAGTCCCTGGGGATGTTCTTAATCTCCAGAGACCCAGCCTTTGCAGGGTCATGGGGGTTGTCTTGGCCAATGTCTCTCAGCCTCCTTGAACCAGAATGCCTTTTTCCTGCTTAGAAGAAACACATTCCAAAAAGGCCCTTGCCAGATTTGCAAGGCCTTCTGTCCTTGTGTCTGCCTCTTGTTTTCCTGCCCAGGCCTTGGATTTGTTATCAGCTCTCCTTTTCTGTTCCATTGCTGCTGTTTTTGCCTGAGTCATCATCTCTCACCTGGACTGACCTTGTAACTGGCCTTCCATTTTCTGGACTACCCTTGTCCTACCCATTCCCCACACTGTTGGTACCATTGTCTTTCTAAAATACAAACCTGATCAAGTCACTCCCTCCCAGTCACTTCCTACCACCTGCTCCTAAGTTCCTCGAGATGCTTTAGTGCCTGGGGATAGTGGGAAGGAGAACCCAGCAGTGTCCAGTGGGTGTTACAGGTTCTGTGTAGATACCACTTCTCTGGGAAAACTCCGTCATTGAAGAAGTGGCTGTTCACCCCCTCCTGCTCAAATTCTTTCCTGCCCTTTTGTAGCCTGGTATGGAATGGGAGCAGGGTGACAGTGAAAGAGCTGAATCTCCCCACCCACCCACACTGCAGCAGGCTGCGGCTGGCCGACTTGTTAATTGCAGAGCAAGAACACAGCAGGTAAGGAGGAGGCCCAACACCAGCTGCTTATAGCTCCAGGTCTCTTTGCAGACCCAGGTTCCAGGCTATACAGAGCTATCCCTGGTATGGAACACCAGCCCCCTCAGCCTCAGCATTTCCCCATGTCTCTAAATAGTCTAGCTTCCTGCGCAGCCCATGAAACCCATCCATTTTGTTCCCATTAGGACACATGTGGGTATTGTGTTTTCATAAAGCATGGCTGTGCATGAGATCCAGATATCTGAGGAACTATGTCATTGAGGACACGCTCACAGATCTCCAGAGCTTAGATTTCCTGGAGCTCCAGGGTTAGGTCCTTTAGTTCTCACTAGGACGGGCTCTAAATTCATGTTTTTTTTGTTTTGTTTTTAATAACAGGGCCACTGAAGCTCTGAAATAGAGGATAAATCAGGCTTATTTGAGTGTTCTCCTGAGAAGGCCACGCAATTCCTATAGGAGGTGTCTAGAGACTCCAGATTCTTCCTTCTGGGGAAGTTACCCTGAAAGAACCCCAGGGAAGTTAGAAGGATGCATAATGTAGACTTTGACATGAGACTAAGTGGGGTCTGTGAACTTCAGCAGGTTTCTAATATTTTCATGACATTTGTTTTTTCATCTCTAAAATGAGTATAATGATACATTTCCTGCAGGTAGTTGTTAGGATCTCAGATGAAGTATGCAGAATGTTTTGCTTAGAAACTCTTAGAGGTATTATTATTATTATTATTTGAGACAGAGTCTTACTATGTTGTCCTTGGGAGAGTGCTGTAATGTCACAACTCACAGCAACCTCAAACATTTGGGCTTAAGCGATTCTCTTGCCTCAGCTTCCCGAGTGGCTGGGACTACAGGTGCCCACCACAATGCCCAGCTGTTGTTTTGTTGCAGTTGCCATTGTTTTAGCTGGCCTGGGCCGGGTTCAAACCCCCAGCCTCGGTTCATGTGGCCGGTGCTATAACCACTGTACTACGGGCACCAAGTCATCTCAGAGACATTACTGTCATTGGTGGCTTTAAGCATTAAGGGTCTAATCAGCAAAAGGCTACAAATTCTACTACCAGAGATCTTCCACCAGCACCCCATCCTATTTTCTTAAAAAAATATGTAGAAATGGTATTAGACTGGTGTTCAGAGGGCCTAGAGAAAGGGCAACACTCATTTTTTCATCATGTTTCCCTTTCCCCTCCTCCATCTAAAGCTTCTTCTCTTGCAGCAAGTTACGGCATCCCCACCTACTGCAGCTGATGGCCGTGTGCCTGTCCCAGGACCTGGAGCAGACCCGTCTTGTGTATGAGCGCGTCACTGTTGGAACGCTGTTCAGCGTTCTCCACGAACGAGTAAATAGCTGTTTTCCTAGTTTTTCCCTTAGCTGTCCACCTATTTCTTCCCTGCCCTAGCTGTAGAGATCCCATTCACATGTGCATAGGAAATAAATCTCTTAATTTTTTTGACTTTATGCAGGCCATATAACATGCCATTTAAAACTGATAAGCATATGCTTAGGACTAATATGATTTTTATTATTGTCAGTCCTCCTTCTTTATCATGCACTTACGAGGGCAGCAGACCCAGAAAACACACAAGCACATTTCTAGCTAATTGTAATTTAACAGCCCTGACTTTATTTTTCTACCTTGTCACTTGTGTGCTATCTTGCCAGGAGCTTCACTCTGATGCCCTGGGTAGAGTGCTGTGGTGTCATAGCTCACAGCAACCTCAAACTCCTGGACTCACTTGATCCTTTTGCCTCAGCCTTCCATCTAGCTTGGGCCTAGAGCCTGCCACAATGCCTGGCTAATTTTTCTATTTTTAGTAGAGATGAGATCTTGATCTTGATCTAGCTGGTCTTGAACTCCTGAGCTCCTGCAGTCCACCCACCTCAGCCTCCCAGAGTGCTAGGATTATAGCTGTGGGCCACAGTGCTCAGCCCTACTTTGTTTTTTTAGAGGCCTATATTGTTCCCCTCTCACCTCAAATTTCTTTGGGGTTAGAGGACATCTTTTGTGGCCTGCAGATTCTGTGAGAAGTGTACTTTGGGCTTAGCTGTCGTTTCCAGAGACCTCCTGGAAGATTTGATTTTCTTCTTTTTTTTTGAGACAAGAGTGCCACTATGCCAAGTAGAGTGCTGTGGCATCACAGCTCACAGCAACCTCAAACTCTTGGGCTTAAACCATTCTCTTGCCTCAGCCTCCTAAGTAGCTGAGACTACAGGTATCTGCCACAACACCCGGCTATTTTTTTTTTGTTGGAGTTGTCACTGTTGTTTAGCTGGCCTGGGCTGGGTTCGAATGTGCCACCTTTGGTGTATGTGGCCGGCACCCTACTCACTGAACTACGGGTGCCGCCCATGTAAGTGAATTTCTATACCCTTAGGATGAACTTTCTTATTTATCTGACTGGGGTAGGGGCTGGACTAGTTATCTGCATCCTCTAGAGTCCTTTAGCTTTCAGGTTCTCTCAGCAGTATAGGCTTGGACAGGGAAGGGACAGAACAGGTTTACTAGTGATAATGGGGGGAACTCCCCTGGCAGTTTTCCCCAGGTCAACCCTGGATCCACACTAGGCTTTGAGAACTTTCTCTTCATTATTTGTGATAGGAAGCGACTCAGCTGAGGAAAAGGAGCTGAGGGCACCTGGGTCAGTGGGGCCTTAGACCAGTCACTTAGCCTCACTGAGCTTTATGTTTTCCCTCTATATAAAATGGGGGTCCTTCCATGAGGATCAAATGGAAAAACTTTGGAAATGCAGTGTCAGGGTCCTGGTTCCTTTTGTTCCTGGTGTTTAATCTCTCTTGCAGCGGTCCCAGTTCCCGGTGTTGCATATGGAGGTGATTGTGCACCTGTTGCTCCAGGTCTCTGATGCACTGAGATACCTGCATTCTCGGGGGTTTATCCATCGCTCCCTCAGCTCCTATGCTGTCCACATTGTTTCCACAGGGGAAGCGAGGCTGACCAACCTAGAGTACATGATGGAGAGGTGGGTGCACCCTGGAATGTGACTTCCTCCTAAAGAAGGTCTCTGGGGAACTTTTGTTGTAGAGACAGAATCTGATCTGGGCGGGACTCATTGGTGGGCTGAACTGCCCTTCAGTGAATGAAGAGGTTTCCCAAATGCCTTACCCTGTCTGCCAAGACTAGAGGGACTTTGGGGAATTTACTTCTACTCAGGATATATATATATATATACATTTGAGACAGAGTCTCACTTTATCGCCTTTGGTAGAGTGCCTTGGCATCACAGCTCACAGCAACCTCCAACTCCTGGGCTTAGACAATTCTCTTGTCTCAGCCTCCTGAGTAGCTGGGATTACAGGCGCCCGCTACAACGCCTGGCTATTTTTTGGTTGCAGTTTGGCCGGGGTCAGGTTCGAACCCACCACCGTTGGTATATGGGGCCAGCGCCCTACACACTGAGCCACAGGCGCCTCCATACTCAGGATATTTTAATGAACATTTAACAAGTAAGAGCTCATATTAGCTAATGTATATCAATATACATAATATAGTCCACTATAATGTAGTGGACTACAGCTGTCCACTAAAAAATTTTCAGTGTCTTAACACAATATGAGGTGTATTTCTCACTCAGATTGCAGTCTAATACGTGTATTAGACAGTGTTCGATGTCTGTCCCATCCATGATTGTGCCACCTTTTGGGCTTTGGTACCCTGTTGTATTCTTTTTCTTTTTTTTTTTTAGTGACAGAGTCTCACTCTGTTACCCTGGGTAGAGTGTCATGGCATCATAGATCACAGCAATCTCAAACTCTTGGGCTCTAGTGATACTCTTCCCTCACCCTCCCAAGCAGCTGGGACTACAAGCACCTGCCACGATGCCCAGTTATTTTGAGTAGAGACAGGGTCTCATTCTTGTTCAGGCTGGTCTTAATTCTTAAGCTCAAGTGATTCATCTGCCTCAGCCTCCCAAAGTGGTAAGATTATAAGGCATGAGCCTCCTCGCCCAGCTCCTGTTGCATTCTTTGCGTTTGCAGTTGGTGAGCAAGAGAGAGAGTATGGAGGGGACACAGGTGGGGTTTGGGGCCAACCTAAAGTAGGTAATATCATTGCTTCCCACTTTGCAATGGCTAGAGCACAATCACCTTTACTGTAGGAAGGCTGAGAAATGTGCCTTAGCTGTTCATCCTGGAAGAAGAGAGAAGGTAATAGATGAGCCTGATGGCCTATCACACCCTCCACGTCCAGGCTATGCTCAGTGCAGTCTAACACACTGTCCTCATCAAGGGTTGGTGGATGGGCTTAGTTTCCTTTGGGCTGGAGTCAAAGTTTTCCTAAGAGTTGAGGACTGACCTCCCTTCTCCCCCCTAAGCTCTTAGTAAAAGATCTTTCCTATACTTTGCTGCCTGGCTCCGAGCCTTTGCCCAGTGTTGATGCCACTCTTCTGCCATTGGGCAGACCTCTTGTTTAGACCCATCTACCTCCTCTTACCCTGCCTCCTGATGCTTTGTTTAAGGCTAGGTCTTCGTTTCTCACACACTTTGTAATTTTTCTTGCTAGATGAAAAAGTCCATGAGGGCAAGGATTTCTGTTGTTATTTATTTATTTGTAGAGTCTCACTTTGTTACCCAGGCTAAAGTGCTATGACATCAGCTTAGCTCACAGCAACCTCAAACTTCCAGGTTCAAGTGATCCTCTTGCCTCATCCTCCCCAGTAGATGGGACTACAAGCACACACCATCAGGCCAAGCTAGTTTTTCTATATTTTCTAGAGTTCTCGCTTGTGCTCAGGCTGGTCTTAAACCTCTGAGCTCAAAGGAATCTCCCTCCTTAGCCTCCCAAAGTAATAGGATTACAGGCAGGAGCCACCAGCATGTTTTTTGAATCAATGCAAGACTCACCTCCCCGAAGTTTGAGTGCCTCTTACCCCCTGCCTGGAAAAAAGGGTAGTAGCTGGATTGTGCTTGGCCTTGCGGGCCCTGGTGAGGAGTTTGAATTTCATCCTGAGAACACTGGTATGTTGTTTTTTGTTTTTCTTTTTCTTTTTTGAGACAGAGTGTGACTTTGTCACCCGTAGAGTGCTATGGCATCACAGCTCACAACAACCTCAAACTTTTGAGCTCAAGTGATTCTCTTGCCTTAGCCTCCTAGTAGCTGGGAGTACAGGCACCTGCCACAATGCCTGGCTGTTTGTTTTTTGTAATCGTTGTTGTTGTTTAGAACGCCCTCTCTGTGTTTGAACCCTGGTACATGTGGCCGGTGTCCTAACCACTGAACTATGGGTGCTGAGCCTGGGATATTGTTTTGAGCATTATGGTGTCATGGTTAATTTATAGGTTAAGAAAATAACAACCTTTTGGCTTCTGTGTTTGGAGAAGGGGCTGTGATGGGACAGGAGAGAGTAGGTGTGCCATTAGGGTATGGTGAACTGCTGCAGGTTTCTACTTGGGAACAGGCAGAGGCCAGTTGAGTTGCTCACCTCAATGTGAATTAAACATTCAGGGGCTTCTCGTTGCCTATAAGATTAAGTCTAGGTACCTTTGCAGAGAATAGAAGATGGGGCTCCACCTACAGAATCACTGTGATGACTACCTCCACATCCTCTTAGCCATTCAAAGCCACTTTCAGCCCATGGCCTTTCACCATGTTGCTCTAAGTGTCTAAATACCTGGCACATGCCTCTTTGAGTCTTTTTTGGTCCTTTTTTTCTTTTTTAAAGAGACAGGTTCTCGTTCTGGTACCTAGGCTAGAGTGCCGTGATATCGTCATAGCTCACTTCATCCTCAGACTCCTGGGCTCAAGCAGTCCTTCCATCAGCCTCCCAAGTAGCTGGGAGTATAGGCATACCTATACTGGCTAATTTTTAAATTTTTTTGTAGAGACAGTCTTGCTGTGTTGTCTAGAGTAGTCTCAAACTTCTGGCTTCAAGTGATCCTTCTGCCTTGGCCTCCCAAAGTGCTGGGGTTAACAGGAATGAGCTACTGGGTTGGGCCCTCTTTAGTCTTTTAAATTCAATTCAGACACAGCCTCCCATCATATACCCACCCCATGAAGGTGTACTAATGCCCCCGTCTACTGAGGCACTTTGCGTATTGCTCTCACACACATTCCTCCAGTGCACCTCAGTCATTTCTGTACAAGCAAGTTAGCCCCACCATATGTGGGTTCATCACCAGCTCAGAGCCTGCCATGTGGTAATTGCTCAGGAAATGTTTCTTAAATGATTAGATGAGTCTAGATGAAGGAAAAACTTGAGGCAGTTGAGAGCAGGCTGGAGTAGTGAAAGTTAAGGAGTTTGGAGATTTTTGCTATTGATAACACCAGAGGGTTTTCAGGAAGGCTAAGATAGAATCCAAACTGTTTGTCAGTGATGGACTGCCATCTGCTGTTACAATGGAGGCATAACAGTTTCCTCTGCTTTGTTCTCCAATGAAGTGAGAATCTTGGAGTGAAATGGAGAGCCCTAGCCAACCCTGTCCTTTTATAGATGAGGAAACTGAGGCCCAGAGGGGTGAAGGGATGTTATGAAGTTGCCCAGTTGGTTGGTTACAGGTACAGCTGGGACTAGAATCAGGTGGAAGTGGATGCCTCCAGGTTATTGGAGCAGGCTGGATTGGAGATTGAGGTTGGGAAGTTCAACTAGGAGGCCATGGGACAGGGACTGGTGGTGACCAGAGAGGCCAAATAGAAGGAAAAGAAGTGAAATTCACAGAGTAGGGATCAACAGCTGGCCAAGTGAGAGAGTAGAAGGTAATCAGGGTCTGTGAGTGCTCCTAGGAAGTCCAGAGGTACTAGGTATGTAGGAAGGTGTGAGTTTTCCTATGGGCTGGTTGACCACAGAACGGTGCTTCAGGCAGAAATGTCAGTCAGCAAGCAGTTGCTTCTGTTGTTGTGCCCAGGAGTTCCAGAAACTGGAAAACTGCCAAACAAGCCGAATTCTTAGCAAAGTCCCTTTATTGAAGAGCTGGCTGGTGACTGCCTCAGTGTCTCAACATGGGGTTTCTGAGAGCAGCCCCGAGTGCTTAAGGAGTTGGGTTTTTAAGGCTTGGTCTGCATCCTGGTTGGCACACAGGCTGTCCAGGTGCATTTGGGTGGGGTAGCAAGCAAGCATTGTACAGAAGCAGAAATTTGCAGTTAGTTATACATCATACATCTTTGTTTTAATATTTTCCTCCTATACATCTTAGTTTCAGTACTTTCTCTCCATACATCTAAGTTTACCTCCCAGTCTGTTTCCCAGGGAGTTAGCCAAGCAAGAAACTGAGAATGAACTAGAAGCAAGAAATCAATTTCTACTTTCTAAT
>CAUYQV010073545.1:0-10113 GCA_963574575.1 Galagoides demidoff | reverse complement strand
GGGAGGTTGTGTGGAGGGAGGGTGATTGATGGGACCACACCTATGGTCCATCTTACAAGGGTACATGTGAATCTTCTAAATGTAGAATATAAATGTCTTAACACCATAACTAAGAAAATGCCATGAAGGCTATGTTAACCAATTTGGCGAAAATATTTCCAATTGTATATAAAACCAGCACGCTGTACCCCATGACTGCATTAATGTACACAGCTATGATTTAATAAAACAAACAAACAAATAAACAAAGAATCATATGGTATACCAAATGTTTTGGTTATTCCTGTACAAATAATGTACAGTATTGTGTCCAGAATCTGAACTCAAACAACTTGGAATTCCAATGAAAATTCAAGAAAATTTTGCCTGAAATCTGAATGCTGCTTTGGAATCTGAATGTCCAGCATGTTGGTTGTGTATTTTTGTGCATACTTTTCTCCAGTGCTCCCGCCACCCATTATGCTTTGTGGTTCAATTTGTTGTTGAAAGTTATAGTGAAAGCATCTTCTGTGATTTTCACTGCTAATTTTATGCTTTTCTGCCTTTGTGTGTGTGTGTGTGTGTGTGTGTGTGTGTATAATTATAGATAGATAGATAGATAGATAGATAGATAATACCTAAGTGTATGTATGTTTAGATAGATACATAATAACTAAGTGTATTCATCATGGGTCCTAAAAACTAGAGTGCGGAAAATAAGACTAATAGGAAAGCTGTTAGAGCTACAATTGAGGTTAAGAAAGATCTTATTCCTGTGCATGAAAGCGGTACAGGTATGCTGATCTTGCTACTATGTTTGGGATGCCTAAATCAACTGTTCATAGGGTTTTGAAATATAAATAAGCTATCAAAGCAGCTAATCTGGTGAGAGGAGTTAGGATGCTGCCCTGTAAGAGATAGAAATGTAAGGAAGGGATGGAAAAATTCCTCTTAATTTGGATTAATGAAAAACAGCTGGTTGGTGATGTGATTTCTGAAATGATAATTTGTGAGAAACACAAGGTCCTCCATGGTGATTTAGTGAAAGTATACCTGATACTAGTGCTCCAAAGGAGGAGTTTAATGTCAGTAGGGGGTGGTTGGATAACTTTAAGAAAGGACTGGGATCCCTAGGGTTGTTATGCATGGAGAGGCTGCCAGGTTTAATTTGAAAGTAGCAGAAAAATTTGTAAAGAAGTTAAAGGAGCTTGTGAACAGTGAACCAGTGTTCAATTATGAAGAAACAGACCTTTATATTTTTGGGTTTTTATGTTTTTAATTTTATTACTTTACCTTTTTATTCAAATGATAACTGATGACTAAAACTGTGGGTCTGAGGTAACACAATGACCTCAAACAAATTTTAAGGTCTATCATTTCTGATAGACCACTACAGTATAAAAATATCTACCAGTTGATTTTTCATATCAAGTGAACACACAATATGAATGTATTGATATCTTCATAAATTTATTAATATTTTACCTTAAAAATCCAGTGTATTTACTGTTAAAATAGTTTTCAAAGTTTGAGTTTGTGGGACTCAGGAATGGATTAATCCAGTTTCTATCATTTTAAAGGGGAAAAATAATCTTGGAACACAAATTATTTGGAACTCTAACATGATTCTGGAATGGATTACTGTATCCGGTATCACTGTACTAGTGTCAGTTGCTGTTGGCAACTAATCTTAGGAAACCGAAAAGCCCACAGTCCTTTTTATACTAGCAAGATAAATTCTAGACAGCAATGATAAAGGAAGGTAGGAGAGGCTTGTCAAATAGAGTTTATATTGATGGGTGAGCCACATTCTATTTTAAATTTGTCAACATGAGTACTATGACAAACTTATATGTACTTCAGAATATGTACTGTTGGTAAAGTAAGAGAGAGGTACATTTCCTTAAGAAAGCTTTCACTTTAAAATTCCTTTAACTAGAGATCTAGAAATGACCCAGAATCTTTCATATGTTATAAGAAAATCACATATTTTTTGTGGGGTAATATTTTAAATAATTAATCAATGTGATCTAACACATACACGTAATTATGCTCCTTAGCTCAATAATCATTATGGTCTGTAACTCACAAAATCCAATTGGTACTTTTGTTTCTGGGTATTTACAGTTCAATTCAACAAGATTTTATTGTATCCTATTATATGCCACAGGCACCATTCTAGACACTGGCTCCAATGACACAGATGAATAAGGCATAGTCCTTTCTCTTACAGAGTTTATATATTCACCAGATAAATTGGTAGGGTCATTGTCTGGAGTGGCTAAAATCCAAGATATGCCCTCAGGTTATCCTTATATCAACATGAAGAAAATATTCATATTTGGGGAAGGTGGTAGGTCAAAAGGAGTTGGATGATGGGGGAGGTCTAGTGGGGAGGTAAGCATAACAAAGGCTAAATGATGATTAGGGCCTTGTTTAGTAATCCATGGAAGTTGGAGACTAGTCCATTCAAAATTGAACCTCAAACTGTCTTGATTTTTCAGTTACTTATTATTCCACAATTTAAAAGGTCAAAGTGTGTTTGTAGCTTGATTAAGAAAGTAAAGTGACTTAAATGGTCCAAAGATATGTATTTTAAAAAAACATGAATAACTGAATTAATTATGTAGCAGTTTGAAAGAATTGTGTTTATATTTGTCACCTCATTATTTCACAGAAAGACATCAATAACCTTTAAAATAACACCTAGGGAATGCCAAAGCTACTGAATTTGGATCCAACAAATGACGTATTTTAAAGTAGTTGATGATGAGTTCCACAGCAATAAAATGTCAAGGTGCCCATGGGCATTGATGAGTCTCTAGGTGATTATACCATAAAGAAATACTTCAAAATTTCACCAGTCTTTGAATGTGCTTGATATTTGAGGTTTGTAAATCGTGTTCAGTGTTCTAGATGGAGGCCACCAGCTCATGGTAGGTGCCAACAACTGTCAACTCCACCTTATTGAACTGAGGGCACAAAACAAATTTCATAAGCAGTGACCTGTTTTACCAGAGTCATGAGAACCAAAACAAGCTTTGGTAATACATTGAGAGAGTCCCCAGTTAATTCGATCTAAAAGGAAGTATAATAAATCCACTTTTGGGGGTTCTTATATTCAAGTGGGCGTTTTAGTAACTGTGTAATAGAACTGCCAATAATGATAATGATAATAATAATAAAAGAACAGAACTTACAGATAACCCATTTCCCCCTTCAGTCAACATATAACATGCATAGAAGCTCTGGAATTTGAGGCTTACATTATAAATTTGGTAGGAACATATATTCCAGAATTTCTAGAAAAGAGGTTTATGTCTTCAACTTTAGAAACACAGTCGAATCACTCTGTATTGTGGTGTACAAAATGATAATCTTCCACTAGTGTATGTGACTTCTGTGGCTCCATATTTTTAGCAGAACAGCATGCCCTTCTGGTCCCCTAAGTTTCTTTGCCACAATCAAGAAAGCAGAGAATCATGAAGCCACTTTCAAAACTTGTTCCCTGGTTCCTCTCTTCCTGATTGAAAAAAAAATATTTATTTTAGAAGAATGTTCACTTTATTATTATTTATAAAAGGAAAATATGGACTAACCTAATATAAAATAAGAGTGACAGGTGGTGCTGGCCTACCTCAGGTACCACCTCCTTGTACCCTGAGTAGGAGTACTGCCAGGCTCACACTGAACAGACCTATGCCTCAGTGCCCAGAGAAGGCAGCCAATTGAAGTGCCTCCCTAGTCAAGGTCAGTGCCCAGCTGTGACCCTGGAGGTAGAGGCCTCAGGAAGCAAGAGGAACAGCTTAAAAAAACCAACATTTGTAGTATGGGGAACTATTTCTATGGGCTAAAGAGAAATGGTATATACGGTGGTAGATTGGTGCTCAGCATCTACTCTAACTTCCTTCTGGTGTGTTTTTCTATATTGACAAATTTTGAAAGTTAAATATCCATATCTCACAGAGTCTTTTTTTTTTTTTTACCAGGTTTCTGCTTGTATCCACAAAATAGATGCACTGGTGTGGGGTTTAGGGGCAGAAATGAGGCATTGACCATCTTGCTGGCCTATCTGTTACTGCCTTCAAGCACAACTGTAGAGATAGTGGCCATTTCTGAAGAGACTTTGAGGTTTCCTCAGTAGCTTTGTGGGAGTCTAGAGGCAGTATGATGGTGGCTATGTGAACTGCTTGGATGGATTATGTGTATAGTAGTGTGTTTAATAGTTCAATGTTTCCTATTGTGGCCTCGTGGCTCTCCTTTCTTGATTGTGATGAAGAAACTTAGAGGGCCAGAAGGGTGTGCTGTTCTGGAAGTCATTAACAGAAACCCAACCTAGACCCTGTTCCTCCATCACTTCCAATGATCATTAAGTACTTAATCCCTTGTGTTATAATGATTTCTGCTTAAAACTGATAGAGTTGTTTCTGTTTCTCACAATTGAATCCTGACATACACAACTGTCTGAAGAGAGAGACTGAACATAAACAAGTAATTCTTATACACTTTGCTAAGTGCTAATTCAGTTAAGTCGATAACTATGCCATTGGATCAAGGGGAAGGACTATTTTTGCCCACAGGTGTTAGGAAAAATTCACTTAGGAAGTGATTTTTGGCCAAGTCTTAAAGAGTACCATGGGCAGAGAACAGCTTGAAAAAATCCAGAGATGTGACTCTGGCACAAAAATTTGGTGTGGCAGAATCAGAGGGTATGTGTAATAGAAAGATCACATTGACAGTTATGAATAGGACAGCTTGGAGGGATAGGAAAATGTAGTTAGGGAAAAAGTTAGGAAACTGAGAGGACACACGCAAAAATATTGAATATGAATAACAAGAGAAAAGTCCAGGATTTCTATGTTTTTGTCCCATAAATAGTGGTCCTTTCTTGCCTCTTATCTTTCTTCCATTCCTTTTACTCTTCTTTGTCTCCACTCATGAAAAAACCCTCCCTATGTAAAACTACATTCATTCCTGTGTGTGTTTTCTCTGTTGTGTCTCCTACAATTTCTATCACAATTCCTTGCACATGATACTGCTCGATAAATATTAGTCGAATGTTTTATCTGAGCTACTTGATTGCACCTGTAAGAGTGGTTAACAGAGCTAAAAAAAAAATCAATGCACTATTCTAAGTGACTGTTAGAAAAAGATTTAAACCATGGCAATAGATTTCATTGATCCCTTTATTTTAGTTTATTCTTTATTTTACTCAAGCAAAAGCACTTTCTATATTTCTTCTCAAGTTAATCAGGAAAAGCATTACCTTATCTCTCTAGTAGTCTCTCTGAGGTAAAATAGTCTTTATGTTCTTCCCTAAAGCCTTTTTCTAAAACTCTTATTTTTGTAGCAGAAAATTGAACTCTTTTCTTTGTTTATAACAACAACAATAGTTTCTAATGATACCAAGAATAACATTAATACTATTAATAATAATATTGAAAAATCAAATGCTGTAAAACATGAGAGTTCTTCCAAGCCCTGTATTGAAGTTTCCATAATAAAAAATATGATTTCTTTTGAGTTAAATTAAATTTAACAATTTTTTTTTTGCAGTTTTTGGCTGGGGCTGGGTTTGAACCCCCCACCTCCAGCATATAGGGCCAGCACCCTACTCCTTTGAGCCACAGGAGCCGCCCAGTTTAACAATTTTTTATAGGAGAAGAATAAGAAAAACATTTTTTTCTTTTTTCTCAATTAATATGAAAGAACTTGATAGTTAGAATCCTTGTTTTACTTCAGCGATGCTTCGAGTTACAGTCAGAAGGACCTTAAAAAAAGATACAGCAAAAATTTAGAACACATTGTGACCAGACAATTAAACAAAAAGAATTACAAGCTTTTTCACATAGTGCTGTTAGAGTTCAAAGGAGGGAAAGATTATTGGTTGGGAGAAATCAGTAAAAATGCAGTTCAACAAATATTGGGCTATGGTTTGAAGGCTAGAATTTGGGTAGGCAGAGGAAGGAAAAGTACACATACAGAGAAATAGAGTGGACAAATACGTGGAAGTGGGAATGAGTGAAAGAATTCAAAGGACAGAGAATAGATTATTATGATTAATGGAAACTGTTATGAGAAGAACAGACTGTATAGACTGATGGGGCAAATTATTTTGCTTATTACTTTCTTTTTATAGTAATTAGTGTTTCGGGCATGCCAGACTACCAGTATGAGGTTGGGACCATTGTCCAGATATTGGCCATAATTTGAACTATATATTTTTTTATTAAGTCATATACACATAGATCATGTATATAATAATGTAAACTATATATTTTTTGTGAGACAATCTCACTCTATCACCCAGGCTAGAGTGCTCTGGTGTCATAGCTCAGAGCAGCTTCAAACTCCTGAACTCAAGTCATCCTCTTGCCTCAGCCTCCCAAGTAGCTGGGACTATAAGCCTGTGCCACCACACTCATCTAATTTTTCTATTTTTAGTAGTGACGGGGTCTCACTCTTGCTCAAGCTGGTCTTGAACTCCTTAGCCCAAGCAATCCACCCATGTTGGCTTCCCAGAGGGCTTAGATCGCAAGTGTGAGCCTCTGTGCCTGGCCCAAACTGCAGTTTGGATCTATCTTCCTAGTTGTTGAACTATTATATTGTCAGAGCTGGAAAAGGCTTTAAAGATCTTTTATCCAACTACCTCACTTTATAGGTCTGGAAACTAGAGTCCAGAGAGAAATTACTTGTTTGAGTTCACAGAATGAGACAGGCATTTTAATCCAAATATATTGCTGGAACTTACCGATGCAGTTAACCTGCCAAATACTAAAGAAGAGTGGTGTCAAGTGGCTGAGTACTTAACTGTACTACTTTTTTGTATCTAAAAAGATTGTCCTTTCTCTTTATTGGATAAAAGCTGCTCCTCTGACCCTCTGTATACTCCTGAGGGACAAGGTGAGCATATTTGTCGGCTGAGCTAGCATTTCCCTCTCATTTGCTTATGTAGATTATAGACTCAGTTTTTTCATCCAGTGAGGAAAGGACACAGTCACTTATAAACCTTAAAATGCTGAACAGGGCCTTTATTTTGGAGATGCAGTTGTTAGATTTTGAATTGTAGTTTTTACATAGAAAGAAGTTCATTTCTTCTATTACTGTAGCTAGAGGAGAAGAGAAACAAGTTTCAAAGGTGAAACAGTAAATTTTTTTAGAAATTGGGGTGTATATTTCCAAAGATGATAATAACATTTCCTCAAGGACTTTTGCCCAGATATCTTCCATTTTTCTTTAAATCATAAGAACAAGATAACTCACATTGATGGCAATGACTAGGCAAACCTTGACAATGGAGTTCTAAGGGAGAGTATTGAGAAAGATGAATTATGATTGCTCAGTCTAGTCAAGGTGATGAACTATGCCAGAATGTTATCACCAATAAAGTCACCAACCCAATGTCCACAGGAGAGAATCTTAAGAGAATTAAAAAGTCTGAGGCTTAACCTTAGGGACATATGGCCAATGGGGGGAAAAAAGAATTATTGAGATATTCATGCATGGGTGAACATAAGAATCAGTGTCAATTTTGCATAAGCCGACTCAGTTATAGGAATCATCTCCTAGTACATGCTAACGTTGTGCTCTAAGTGCAGAGGGCAACAGACTTGATTGTTCTGATAATACTGGAAGATGGGTTTCCACTCAGTGGAGAGAGATATACATATGAATATGTAATGGAAAATGACAGAGATAGCTGAAAACTAAGAGAAATAGCAGTACAAAATAAAATTAAACAGAAAACAAAAGCAGCAACAGTTAATGTAGTCAGCCTCAGCCATTAGAAAAGAGATCTAGGAAATGTAAAAGCTTCCCTAAACATAGCATTCATTCAGACATATTACCGTTTCAGAAAGAGTCAGTGATCTTGAGACTTATGAATAAAAGCAAAACTCTTTAGTAAGAGAGGTATAGTGTGGTGGATAATATCTTGGACTTTGGTTTTCTGGTATCATGCTTCCAATGTCGTCTCTGCATTTTCCTACTTTGGTGTCTTTGGATGAGTTATTTTACCTCTTTAATTTTTAGTTTCCTCATTAGTACAATAAAGGTAATAATAGGATATAACTTTGGTATTATTGTGCATATATAATTAGGATTATGAATATAAGATATTTAGTACAATATCAGGTACATAGAAAACAATCAAAAATATTAATCTTCCATTCTGTTCTTCATTGCTGCTGACTATTTTTTTTAATTAAACTTTTAAATTTGGAATAATTGAAAAGTTGCAAAAATGATACTGAGAGTTTCCCTATCCCCTTCATCTAGCTTTCCCAAGCTTACATTTGTCAAAAGTAAAACATTAATTTTGGTACAATACTCTTTACTAAACTCTAGACTTTATTTGAATCCCTCAGTTTCTCCACTAATGTTATTCTTTCTGTTCCAGGATCCAGTTCAGGATGTTATATTGCATTGAGTCATCATGTTTCCTTACTTTTCTCTGATAAGTGACCATTTCTTAAACATCCTTTTTTTTTCATGACCCTAAAATTTTTATACAATACTAGACTGGAGAGTATCTCTCAGTTTTATATGAAAAACTGCATTAAAATTTTTCCTTTGAATGCTCATGGCTAAAAGGTACCACCCTTCTCTTAATGAAAAGATACCAATGCTTAAAGTTAAAACTTCACTTATAATAGATTTTGCTGTTAGTTCTACTGATTAGACTATATTTCCTCCACTGTTTAGTACATGGTAGGCATTTAAATATTGGTTAAATGAATAATTTAATGTTTCTGCTTTAATAGTTTAAGCTACTATTGGTATTTTGATTTATCTCTGTGCTGATGAAGTTTTATTATTTTTTGTAATTAAATGAAGTCCCAAGTTAAGAATACCTGAAGCTTTATAAACAAAAAGCACCTAGATGGATTTAACTAACTCTTTACCTCTGTATTGTGTGAGTCTACTAGGTCACACATATACACACAAACACATACAAACTCTCTCTCTCTCTCACACACACACTACACACTGAATCTCCAGCAGGAATGATCCCTGATACATCGTGTAATGAGCTCTACAATTTATACCTATATTAGGATTTATCATTTATTTGATGTAATAAATTGAATAGAAAATGGAATTACAAAGTCAGTAAGGGCAAGGATCATAGAAAGTCAGGAAACAGAATATGAATGAATGATGTATACATCGTTGAGTGCACATACATGTGTGTCTCTCTGGCTGTTTGCATGTTCATGGAAAACAACTTCAAGGATACATGTTCAACTATCAACAGTAATACATTTTTCAAAACTACTTTCTCTTTAACTGACAGTGTGTATGAATCTTGAGATAACTACTTGCCTTTAATCTTTCTAATAGGTACTCTTTGTTGATTTCTGCTGCCAATATGTGTGGCCATGTTTTCATGTACAAAAATTTTATGTATGATAGAAAATGGACTAGATTTTTGTATTATCTTGTAGGTTTCATTAATTTGTCTGTCAATCCTCATTATAGCAATATGTTGCATACTGTTGAAATGTTGTTGCTTTTAAATACATTTTTACTTCTGGTAGTGTAAAAAAAATTGATAGCTATTTTTGAATAGCTATCAGTCTTTCAATGAACACTAGAATTCATTTATCCAGTTGTGAAGCAATTTCTGCTAATGTTTATATTAGAATTGAGGTAAATCTGTAAACTGATGGTACCTTTCAAAACTATTAAGAGTATAGTATAGATGTCTTACCACAACTAATAAGTGAGATGTCAGTTATGTTAATTAGTCTGATTTAAGTATGTCACATTATATATCAAATCAGCACATTGTACCCTATAATTGTACACAGTTATGATGTAATAAAAATTAATTAAATAAAAAAGACATTAAGTCTTTTGGGCATTTATTTATTTAATGTTTATGATACATTTATTATTCTGTGTTACAAATGTATTTGTATCCCCCTTTGTCTTTATATATCTGACTTATTTATTTAAAATTTTATTTATTTATTTTTATTAAATCATAGTTGTGTACATTAATACTATCATGGGGTACAGTGTGTTGTTTCTATATACAATTTGAAATACTTTCATCCAACTGGTTAACATAGCCTTCATGTCATTTTCTTAGTTGTTGTGCTAAGACAGTTATATTCTACATTAAGATTC
>CAUYQV010073543.1:0-46724 GCA_963574575.1 Galagoides demidoff | reverse complement strand
GAATACTACACAGCCACAAAGAAAGATGGAGACTTTGCCTCCTTCATGTTTACATGGATGGAGCTGGAAAATGTCCTCCTTAGCAAGGTGTCTCAAGAATGGAAGAAAAAGTATCCAATGTACTCAACACTATTATGAAACTATCTTAAGAAAGCTACAATCCAAATGGAGCCCCAGACTATGGGGAAAGGGGAGGGGGGAGGATGGGTGAAGAGAATGATATTGTGGGGATCACGCCTATAATTTATCCTATTAGGTACATGTGAATTTGTCTAAAGTTTGAATATGAATGTCTTAACACAACAATTATGAGAAAGACATGATGGCTATGTTAGCCAGTTGGATGAGAGTTTTCCAAACTGCATATGGAAGCATCACACTGTATCCTATGATAGAATTAATGTACACAATTACGATCTAATAAAAAAAAGATAAAAAAATAAAATAAAAAAAAACTGAGGGAAAGGAACATACCTTGTCATGGATCAGCTACAGAGCTGGTATTTAATTTGTTCATTTTTAATACTAGCAATAGCTAATATTTATCTCCAGTTTCCAGATGAGAAGATATAATCAAATGGTGGATTATAAATAGTATTTATAACCTTTTGCAGTGTAAGGCATTGAGAGTGAATCTGAGGTACTGATACTATACTAACCACGTAAAGACTGATGCTATTCCAAATCCACCTACAAAAATGATCAACAATATTCTAAGTTTCAATAAACACACAATATTTAATGATTTCAGTTAAACATATTACATTAGGTAAAAATAAACTGAATAACAATGAACTGAATTATTTCTTTAAATTTTTAAACATTAAACCCATTGGAGGATATAATAATGGGAAAGAAAGGGTTTATATTCCAATTTGGGTCATTCTTTCTTTTTTAGTTTGCATAAGGCTTGATTAGTATCATTAGATAATCTGGCAGAGAATAGAAGATGTCTTCTTTTATAGGCTAGTTACAGTATGGGCTTGAGTTCATTAATATCCTGTTCTATTTTAGAGACTTATAAAAGCAAAGGCATAATTGCCCTTCTCACATTTCCCAGAAGGAAAAAAAAAGAAACAATAGTAGTTATTATAAAATTGATCTATGAAGTAGGCAGGTCAGGATTGCTTGGATAACCTGCCAGTCTCTTCCCCTGAGGACATCTTTATATTGGTTGGCATTAAGGTTGGCTATTATGACCAGTGGCTTTATATTGGTTGGCATTAAGGTTGGCTATTACGACCAGTGGATTAAAAGAGAGCGAAATCTAAGGACTATTGGATTTATTTGTGTGGGGATAAGCCCTTTTTCCCTGTATAGTTTCATATTGGCCTATTTTGTAAAAGGATCATAAAGAACATCTTTCAGGCTTTCATTCCATTCCTACAGGGAAGATTATACAGATACAAGTTGATTAAGGTACATAGTGATGCAAGATGACATTGTGTCCTTGAGAGGTAATGTGTCCCCATGGGTACTCGTTTGCTCTGTAGCTGACAAGGAGATAGATGGGCCGTTCTCTTGGTTCCATCTCTGATGTATGTCATACTTGAGAAAACGAACACAAATTTAAAGAGAAGAAAAGTTAATATCAGGAGGCAGCTTCTTCCATATGCCACACATCATCTTATTTTCTGTTGAGAAAATTCTAAGTTTAAATTTTTTCCCAGTATCCAATAGCAAATATTTGTCTATACTTTGTTGTCCACCTGACTAGAAGTAAGAAATGGGATGTGGGCTCATCAGGAACACTAACATGGGCATTCTCCAAGGTTTTCCTCTGGGTCTCTAAAAGAATAATGTTTATTAAAGAGAAATAAGGATGGCAAGAGGGCAGGTTCATTAGGCAGAAAGGAGAAGGTCACGGTTCACTCTGACTAACTGATACTGCTCAAGAAGAAGCCAGCACTTGGAGACAGTAGGGATTACAGCAGAGAAAGTATCATATTTTACAAGATATTTGCAAGGAGCTAGAAATTTCTCAAATCCATCTCTTTGAGAATTTAGAAGTCAGGGTTTTTAAAAATAGTTTGTTGGATAAAGGGCTAGGAAATAGTATGTGCTCATTGCTTAGGGATGAACTCATAGGATTGGGAAGCAGAAATTGTCTTCTGTCATGGGGTCAGTTTCCAGGTCACAAGACTGCTTGACTTGGTTCCTTGGGATGGGTTGCTGGTCTGGTACATCAGAATGCAGGGTCTGCAGGGTAACTCAAAGACCAGTTAGATTTCACAAGGGTGATGCCATCTATAGAAGCTATAAAGAAATCTAAGAATCTTCATGACCATCAGCTATCTGTCTGCTGATGAGTAAACAGTTATACAAAATCAAATTGGGAAACAACGCCTGGTGATATATGTACACTATGCCTATACTTTTGCAGAGTTCAGAGCCCTACCACAGTTCTCACCTTCTGGTCTTTTATTAACTTTATGGAGGATAGTTTCAAGAAAAGTAAACATACAGAAGTTAAATGTTGGACTTGCATGCGTTTGAAATCTTCTTGGCACACTAATGGATTCATAACACAAGTATCAGGGGTTAGGAGATGTAGGTAATATCACATTTCGAAATTCTGATGGAATTTTGATGGAAATTCTGATGGAAAGTGATAGAGGGAGTTTGGCATAAAAAAGAGTTAAGGGAGGCTTTTCATTTTCTTATGCTGAGTATATAACAGGGAAGCTTGTGTTCTTATTTGGCATATAATAAAACAAAAATATAATAATTAATAGTGGTGAGTAATATGAAGACAATATGGCAGGTTTTAAAGGGGGGGAGAAAAAGAGAGAGTGGAATTTTATGTGAGAATGCAAAAATCTCTTATGATAAAGAGAATTTTGAATTGAGAAGGATCTGGGGGAAAAACCATATACACATAGAAGGGGCAGTAAGAACACAGATCTTGACATAATAATTACTGATAAATATTTCTTTAAGGCAATTTAAAACATAAATTTTTGGAATTTAGAAGTGTAAACAAAGAATAACACATAGAATTAACATCAGGACATCCCAGAGTTTTTTCTGGGATGGACACATAGAATTGTCCATCAGGACATCCCATGAATTCATTTTAATTTTTAAGTTAAAATAAACATTGTTTACTGCCTCTATTCTCATTACTATATATATATATATATATATTTAAATGGGTTAGTTTTTTTTTTTATTGTCAGGTTAATTGAGGGTACAACAAATTAGGTTACATTGTTTCCATTTGTTAATAAAGCCCCTCTTATAACTGTGTCCCAGCCCCAAGACGTGTGCCCTACACCTTAACATTGTGCCCATTACGTTGGAGCACACGCATCCCCTACTCTCCTCCCCCTCCCCACTCTGTTGTCCTAGCATACTTTGCATATTTTTAATTTAAAATAAATCCTGTTTACTGGCTCTATTACTTTGTATACGAGATTAAAAACATTATTAAGGCTCATTGCACAGTTTGATGATGGGAGAGTGGAAACCAAATAAACAAATGTTATTATCTATAATACAATGTGCTAACCACGATGATAATAGATGAACAGATTGAGACAATTGCAAGGCATCTCAATGTGGCAGGCATAAGCGGGAGCAGTTCTGGATAAGATCTTGAAGAGTATGTTGGAACAGTGTTAATGGCGGCTGGGAGATGAGAAGGAAATGGCCAGGTATTTGCACACACATTATCCCAATTTAGTTCTTTAGCGTATGAGAGTAAAACAGTGTGGTACAAAGTGAAGCTAAAATAGTTACTATCCAGATGATGGACAATCCTGTAGCAAGGAAACATCTATTTCAATCAGCAGATAAATAGAGACCATTTACGAAGTTTGAAAGAATTTGTAACACTGGTTTGCAGTTTTACAAGAAGGTGCATTAGAATGGAATATTGTTCTCAAAGAGGAAGATAGAAATAAAAAGGATTAATAGCAAAGTTGCTGTGGTCTGTGGGCTAGAACTTACGAAGACATTCATTTGTTTTCAAAATAGAGCTAGAAAGGGAGATATCACTGTCTGAAATAGAGACTATATTATCTTCGTTATTCTTCCTCATATATTATTAAGTCCAACTTCTCACAATGGTCCAAGCACTGAATAAGCCACGTAAATACTGATAGAGAAACTTCCTGCGTGTGTGCAGACTGCAAATAAATGAGAGAGTTGGAAAAGCATAGGAGGTTTTTAAAATGTTTCCAACTCACATATGGTTAGTGTATGTTGACTGATTCCAACATACTGTCAACTCCTGTGGGTCCACACAGGCTCCACTTCCCCACCACCATGCCGATGTTTTGAATGGATCAAAAGCAAACTTTCTTACTATCTAAGGGAAGGCCTGAAGAAAGGCTTAAAATTCTTACCCTATAAGGGTACATGTGAATCTCTCTAAATGTAGAATATAAATGTCTTAACACAATAAATAAGAAAAAGACATGAAGGCTATGTTCACCAGTTGGATGAAAGTATTTCAAATTGTATACAGAAACAGTACACTGTACTTCATGATAGTATTAATATACACTGCTATGATTTAATTAAAAAAAAGAAGAAAAAAAATAAAAGCAGTAGTTTGCTTACTTGTTCAGTTAGGTCCGGATGAAAAAAATCTATGAAGCTATCTTCCTCTGTATTGAAAAAGAAATTGAAGAAGATGTCTACACCTCAGATATGAATTTTAATTTTTCTAAAAGCCAAACTGTATTGAAAACAAAAGCCATCAAGTACCTATCTCAAAAGAGAAAAGTATAAGCTGTGAGGTTTATAGCTGCTAAGAATCAAATTACCATGATCCTAGGTGTGTACACTAGTATAGATTGGAATATGCTACTCTTTCTATTGTTAGAATTTATTTATTTGTTTGTTTTAGCTCCAAACAAATAAATAAATTCTATTTATTATTTTTTGGTTATAAATAATAATGGTTACCAACATTTATTGGTTACAAATTTACACATTTCTCTGTAAGGTAGTTTAAAAGGTATAATTTGGTTTAACATAACATTTTTTTTATGAGCACGTATATGGTATTGGAACAGAAAATTTGTTTATCATAATAAGTTCTATTACAGGCTTTGAAGTAAATGTGTAATTCAGTTAAGAGAGTTAGGATGGGTGCATTAGAAAATGTTTCCCACTGATATGAAATTTAAGCTGAAAACTAAAACATGAGAAAGATTTATGATAATGCAATTAAATAAAGATTATAATGATTAGAAAAGAAATTTGGACGAGAAGTAAATATGAAAGTCATTTGGATAAATGATTCAAAATTAACAAAATTATGGGAATAAATGAAGCCACCCAAGAATATAAAGTATGTGGTATGATAAGAAGGGCAGAGAGCAAAAAGCATAGCGCTGAGGGATTATAAGACTGAGTAAGCACGTGGATAAAAATAAAATTTAAAAAGTTCATAAAGTAGAAAAAGAAAAAGGAATAAGTGAAAACATTGAAGCTTGCACAAGCATGTTTTGAACAGATGGTTGTCAGTCAATACTAACAAATACTTCTGAAAAGTCAAATGTTAAGAAGACTGAAACGTATTCATTGTATTTACAAATTCTAAGATCACTGGTAATGCTAAAAGAAACAATTTGAGCAGTATGGTGGTAGGGTATAACCATCTGGTGCTGCACTTAGAAAAAAGAAACACAATCAGTAAGTAGATTTGGTGATAAAGGCTGGGCACTAAGCTGCTAGGGTCCAAATGTTTTTATGTCTCCACCACACACATCCAAAATTCTTCAATTGCAACCCAACTCCCATGATGATGGCGTTGAGAGATTGAGCTTTTGGGAAGTGACTGGGTTCTGAACACTGTGCCCTCATGGATGAAACTGATGTTCTAAAGAAGGCCTGGGAGGTTGTTTGCCTCTTCTACCATTTAACTATGCAGTGAGAGGGTGCCGTCTATAAGAAAGCAGAAATCAACCTGTTGATGCCTTGATGTTGGACATCCCAATTCCCAGGAACTGTGAGAAATAATTTCTGTGGTTTATAAGCTTCCCGGTTTAGGGTATGTTGTCATAGCAAGCTGAATAGATTAAGACATAATGCTCTGCTGACCTCTTCCCATTTTTACAGAATGTCTTGATTCTCTGCAATAATAGGGAGCCTTGGTTTGGTTCCCTAGATAGAACTACAGTAGATTTTTGTTTTCTCAGTACCTCAGGCAGCCTAGGGACAGGTATGTGATCCAGGTTCCAGTAACTGACGCAGATGGCACACACAGAACAAAAGGATGTCTTAAAATGCGTTTCCACCAGGAATAATGCATGTAACCATGGGGGAGGTGGGGGAGAGAGAGACAGAGAGAGAGAGAGAGAGAGACAGATTGATTCACTCGAGTGTCCATTAGGAGCAGGGCTGATGTCCCAGACACAGTACTCCTGCCTCTTGTTGTCCAGGGCCTCCACCTCTTCTCAATTCTGAAAGCTCCCTATGTCTTCCCAGGAGTTCTCAATGTTTTGTAAAATAGCCATGATTTGTTTCTGTTACTTGCAACCAAGAACTCTGGGACAAAGGTTGGTCAGGGGTATAAAGATTCATCCTGATGCTGGATGAATGAGTTCTGGAGACCTAAGGGGCAGCAAGGTGACAACACTTAATAATAATACTGTAATAATTGATATTTGCTATGAGAGTAGATTTTAAATGTTCATATAACACACACATACACAGAAGGTAATTTTGTGAGGTAGTAGATATTTTAACTAGGTTTACTATAATAACCAATTTCATAATGTATATGTGTATATACATATATTGATAAAGCAGAGTGGTGAGACAATTTATTTTTGTTTTTGATAATGAAAGGAAATCCTGTTTTATATAACTGGATACTGCAGAGTCATATTATCTGTGGTGACAGAAAACCTATGCGCAATGCACTGGTGGAAAAATTAAGCCTTAAGTGGAGAAGCATTTGTAATATTGAGATATAAGCTGTAAAACAAAGCCACGATAGGCTGTGATGGTTAATACTTAGACTTTCCAGGATGAGAAGCTGAGGGAAATGCTGATGGGTATTCTCATTTTCTGTGATGAGGTAAGAAATCAGATTTGGATTGAAGAATGTGGAAAAGTGTTGAAGAGACTATTTGCCAAAGGATTTTGGAAGACTACAAAAATTACAGATAAACACCTGTTTGGGGCCTGAGTGCACATGGTTGTGTATCTTTTTAATTTAGCATTATAGAAATTTAAGTGTACATTGACAAAAGTAACCTTTAAATACTGGCATCTGATTTTTTTTTATTGAGCAATAATATAATAATAATACAAAAAAAGTAACATTCACATTGTCAGATAAGAGTAGGTCTATCATAGAATGCTTTGACTCTGAGGTTCAGTATGGAGTCATCAGCTAACTTCTTATTCTGTTCTTCCAAAGTCTCAAAAAATAGACAACTAATATTTATAAATAAAAATAAAAGATAATTTCAAAAAACAGATCATACCAAATCTTATAGACAACAGAAAAAGAAGAAATTACTTCAAAATCATTCTACTTCATCTGGATACACCTGATATTAAAATTGGAAAAAGGATATTACTACAAAGGGAAATTACAAACATATTTCACTTATAAATGAGGATGCAATATCCTAAACAACATATTAGCAAGTTGAATTTAAAATTAATGTTCAAGTAATGTAGGCATCTGATTTTTTTTTAATGAATTCTTCTTAGAGTATTTTTTCATACTGCTTATGACAAAGTTATAGGTATGTTACATTTCATCTCATAATATTAAATACAATATTATTTTTATTTACTAGAAAATCCAAGTGGCAGTTTTTAAAGTATATTATAATAACTGCTATATCAAAGATTTCTTTGAATTTCAGTCTACACATTATTGTTTATTAGTGCTTTTTTTTTTTTTTTGCAGTCTCTGGCCACGGCTGGGTTTGAACCCACCACCTCCAGCATATGGGGCTGGCACCCTAGTCCTTTGAGCCACAGGCGCCACCCAGTGTTTTCGGTCTTTTAATTTTAAGTAATACAGTAATACACCACCTCCCTCCACAGCTTTTCTCTTCACTTTTATTTTGTAAGGAGAAATTAATATTGTTCAAATTCTATAAGTCTATCATCAATATATTATTCCAATGAATTGATTTGTTTATTCGTTCTTTAAAGACATGAGTGTTTATCCTGACAATGAGTATTTCTTTAAACTAGTATGTAGTTGGCAGTATACATTATTTAAATTTATTCCATGCAAAATGTAAGCAAGTAGAGATTTTGTTGCATAATGAAATAAGGAATGCCTGAGGGCTTGAGTTGAAAAGCTTATGTTGTCATTAAATCAATATTCCGCTTAGGACTTTTTCCCACTTTTGGTAAATTTCCTAATCCATAAAATGAAATAATAAGTCTGATTTGCCTTGGGGTTTTTATGAATACTCCTAAAATTTTTTATAAAGCAATTTAAAATTGTAATGTTGACTATCAAGTTGAAGGTGTTTAGAGGCTAAGTAAAACCTTCCATAATCCATGGCGTAAATACCCGGTACTTAGGAGAAAAATATAATTGATACTTTTTCCTTTTCAAAGTTTTTATGTCATCAATGTATTGAGCCATTTGGAATTAATGGCTTAAGATCTTAAGATATTGAGCCAAATATTTCATATTTTGAAGTGAAAAATAATAAATACCCCCAACTTCTTTTAAAGTAACCATTTTAGTCAATGTGCTTGAAAATAAGAATATTGGCCTGTTAAGGCCTGAATTAAGCTAAACCCAAAGAATCAGAAAAAAACAGATAACAAAAACAAAACAAAACAAAAAACTTGTGAGGCATTAAAATATACAGCATTGTAATTCCACAAATTTAGAGGGGAAAAGGTACTATGATGCATTCCTACTTAATTGTGAACATTTTATAAGCAGATTTAAAATTGGTTTAAAAAACAACTCTACAAATTAATTTTTTAAAATGTCAAAAATCTATACAGTCCTTAAATGCAAAAATATGTAGGTTTTTGAATAAATAATTTTTTTTTTTTGAGACAGAGTCTCACTATGTCACCCTGTGTAGAGAGCCATGGTGTCATAGCTCACAACAACCTTAGTTTCCTGAGTAGCTTGGACTACAGGTGCCCACTACAATGCCTAGCTATTTTTTTTTTTTAGAGACAGGCTGTCACTCTTGCTCAGCCATCTACCCGCCTCAGCCTCCCAGAGTGCTAGGATTACAGGTGTGAGCCACCACACCCAGCTGAATAAGTAAATTTTAACATCCTATATTTGGTTCTTCTGGGGTTCAAGTGCTATCTATGAACAAATTTTAATCATAAATATAGAGATATTTAGATAAAAGTTATGAGTTTCTTATTTTGTTCAACTACTTAAATTTGTATAATTAATTATTTCAAAATATCAGAAAGCTCATGAGTTTAAGAAAACATTTTAAAGTCAGATTTATTGAGACAATCTTTAGAGATACAAAATTCAACAGTCTAAGTACACATTATATAAATTGTGACTAATGCCTATAATAATGTAACCACCATTATAATCAACCCACAGAGATTTCCCTGTGTCCCCAAATTCCCTAAGGTCCCTTTGCAGTCAATTCCTTTCCAACTGCATAGCTGCTAGAAAAAAAATCACAGGTCCATTCTCTATTCCTAAAGCCTTTTTTCAGAATTATATGTAAATGAACTAACTGAGTATCTGAATTGTATCACTTTTCTGCTCCAGAATGAATTTTTCACATTTCTTTCTGGGCAGGGTTACTGGTAACAAATTTTCAGTTTTTGTTTTGTCAGGAAATTATTAACTTCTGACCATTAATTTTGTCAGGTACAGAATTCTAGATGGTTGGACATTGCGTACTCACACTTCAAATATTTTGCTCCACTCTATTCTTATTTCCATGGTTTCTGAGAAGATGCCTGATGTAATTCTTGTCCTTGTTTCTCTATCAGTATTTTCCCCTGATCTCCCACCCTCATCTTCATGCCTTTGAGTTCTTTTATTATTTTCTTTGTCTTTAGATTTTTATAGCTTGAGTATAATACGCCTATACAGAAATTTGTGTTGCTGTTTTTGTTATTTATTCGGCTACGTGTTTCCTGAGTTTTCTAGATTTGCACTTTGATGTTATTACCATTTAAAAAACATTTTCGCCACTGGTACTTCAAATATTTCTTCTGCAACTTTCTGTGTTTCCTCTTCTGATATCACATTATGCATACGTTTGACCTATTGTAATTATCTCACAGTTCTTGATAATTTTTACATATTTTTTCTCTTCTTTTTTTTTTTTCCCCCCTCTGGATTTCAGTTTTGGAAGTAGCTATTGCTCATCTCCAAATTCACTGAATCTTTGCAAGGTCATGTCTGGCCTACCGATGAGCCTAATCAAAGACAGTTTTCATTCATTTTAAAGTATTTGTCATCTCTACCATTTAATTATTTGTTAGCGTTTTCACATTTTCATTGTGAAACTGTCTGTTCCTGCATATGGTCTAATTGTTTGTTCAGAGACTTAGAAACTTTAAATTCCAGTAAATAACAAACTTTCTCTGAAGAAAAGAGATTAATGATAATTTTCATCATGGCAGAATGAAAGAGTAAGGTGGTTCATCCTAGATAGAAGTGAGGAGAAATTAAGAGTAATTTTAAGATGTTTATCATGGACTACTATAATAATGACAACTACAACAACAACAACAAAAACAGCCAGACTTTGTGGCAAGTGCCTGTAGTCCCAGCTCTTTGGGATGCTGAAGCAAGAGAATTGCTTAAGCCCAAGAGTTGTTGCTGTGAGCTGTGATGCCACGACACTTTACCAAGGGTGACATAGTAAGACTGTCTCAAAATTTAAAAAATAGATGTTTATAATGGATTCGTAGATCTATAATGGAAATAGATGTTTATAATGGCCTCCTATGATAAATTTGAATCCCAAAGACCTCTAACCTCTGAGTGTGCCTGCAGCCAAATAACATGTTGTTTCATGGTGTTGTCTAGATGCTTTTTTTAAAAAAACTTCTCCATTTCTGGAAGAAGTGCTTTACTCTAGTTTCTAGTAGCTTATACGGATGTTCATCTAAGAGTGTTACAGGCTCAGTTAGCCAGGTTTGAAGACAATAGTTGAGTCCACAGATAAACTGCACTCAAATACAAGTTGATTATATGCCAGCTGAGTGTGATGATCATCATAGAAATAGCTCATGAATAGAGGCAGAGTTAGTTTATTTTAGCTAACGCTGCTAAATACAAATTCATATGCAGTGTATAATCATTATATTTTTATCATGTCTAGGACATCAGAACATAAATTGTGTTCAAGATCTTGAAAAAGGAGTATAGCAAACACCTTATGATATTAATCATAGAGAGGCTCTAAATATCTTAACACCATTTATTTTTTCTAATTAAAATAAATTTGACCTGCTATTCCAAGAGCTGTTCTCAAAGATGTAAAAGAAGAAATAATTGGCTTAAATAATACTTAAAATACTTATTTTAGTACTTAAAATAATTACTTAAATTATTAAGTATGCTGGAAGAAAAAAAAGCATCTAGAAGTGACATCAAATAAAAAAAAAAAAAAAGAAGTGGCTGGAATGGCCTTAGCTCATTTACTAGCTGCAACACATCCAATGAATTGATGTAATTTTTTTTCAGAAGAAAAGTGGCCATCAGAGTTTAGGATTTAGAGGTTGAAAACCTGACCTGGCAATTTCAAATCCTAAATCTAAAGTGGTATCTATGTAATAGCAATTTGAGGAGGTCTTACATCTGACAAATGCTCTGAGGACATTCCAGATATAAGACTGTTTTAACCCTGTGTTCAACAGATACACACTGTTATGTAATTACTTGTTTTGAAAGCCATTCTTACTGCGATCGTTATTTGGTAGTAATGTTAGTTAATTTATTCCAAATTCTATTCTAAATACTTTGCATGGTGGTAGACTATTTAGTCACTTCATGAGGTAATAACAGTCCCTATTTTGCAAATAAATAGTTTACAAAGATAATTCGCATTAAATCTATAATCTATATGTAGTTGATCTAAATTCAATTATGGGCTGTGTAAAATACCTGGAAAAAAGTCAGAATTAGATTTTAAGAAATGAATTTCATCTAAAAATTAATCCATATTCTATTTTTAGAATATAGATAAAGCATATCTTGAAATAAAAATAGTAAATTTAACAGAGCACTGGGTAAGAAGATAAAATCCATGAACTCGGGTTTTCATTTGCCATTTTCTAGGTTTTTGGCCTTGGGAGATATTTTTTATTTCAAAACTGGTGATAATAAAATGTGTTCATCTCTGAAAGTCATTTTGAAAATCAAATTTTATATTATATGAGAAAATACAAATAAGACTGTCATAATTTTAAAGAAAATGTATTACTTTCATTGCTATTAATTTAGGTGATAGCTTAGACATATAATTTTTAAGTTCTATAAAATAAGAATTAGACAAAATTTTGATTTTGAGATTGTGACTTTTTGCCTTCTCCTCAATAATTGAAAATAGCTCGACTAAAAACAAACAACATTTTTCTATGTTTGTGCTTATCGTTGAAACAAATACCCGCCAATATAGTTTTTGGCCACAAAATCAACACACTTTGAATACATTTGATGTCCATTAATTTCATGAACAGTTACACTATTCATTACTCAAACTTCATTCATACAAAGTATCAGGTAATATTGGCTGATATACATCCTTTGAAAAGATCTGGATTTTTTTGTTTAATATTTGGATATTATTTTACTGTCGAGGATTTGTATTTTTAAATTAAATAGTTTGTTCTCTTATCTTCCCAAATTCAGTGGTTTGCTTACAAGGGATTATAATCTGATTTCTGTATAAAAGGAGTTGCTCATACATACACGTGAGAATAATAAAAGTGTGTTAATAATCCCCTTCACTTTGAAAAATAATAGGTTGACACATTCAACTGATTATTTAATGTCCTTAAAACTAGCCTGGCAAAATTAAGTTGTAATTACTTGTAACAACAAAATAGAACTCCTTGAATGAAATATACATTATGCATTTGGTATAAACATTAGGAAAGCTACATTTTGAATTTAAACAAAATATATAGTGCTTTAGCTTTATACCTCCCATGAAATTAGAAAATCAAGAAGGAACAATCTGGTATTCAGCTGGTTATGTTTTAGTATCTGATACCTACAGTGCTTGAGAAGACATTGAAATATTTTCACGCTCATCTCAATGTTTCCCCCTCTCCTGGTCCTGACTCTGTCATGCATTTTTTTTTTTTTCCAGGAGCTCCTAGGGCTCTCCCTATCATCAGACAATAAAGAATTGAGAACTGTCCCAGTAGTGGTTCCCCAAGGCCTCTTCTTGTAGCCCAGCCAGGATTCGTGTTGACTCATTATTGCTTATTAAGCATCGTGAATGTCACCCTGTATGTAAAGACTGTTAAGATAGATGATTTTGTAAAAGTATATTTGCCGACATCCTCCTGTTCTTCTTACAATCAAAGGGAACTAAAACAACTTGAAATGGAAAGTGAAACCTTAATTGCCTGAAACAAGATGAGGGCTCCTATTTTCTGAAGAACATTATTCATCATTCCTCCATTTGGGGTTACATTATACATTTTTTTCTTCATTACTGGTCCTTAAAAATGAATATGAGTCCATTTGAACTTGTAAATATAAGAATAGAAGAATTTATTAAAATGTTGGCAAATTAATCATTTGATGACATCTATTTTCAAAACCTTATAAAAATACGTATGATAACATAGTTTTAATTAAACACAAATGTTAAATTTGTGTAACATAAAAACTTGATAAAAATTTACAAGACACATCAAAGACTAGGAAGATTTGCAACACTATGAGAGAAGAGCAAACACCCAAAATAAAACAATGTAAAATTAAAAAATATTACAACTTACAAAATAGGTACAGGTTTTAAGCATTGATATTAAAAACCAGAAATATATACAATTGATAAATTCATGGAAAATTTCGCTAGCAATCAAAACCACACCCGATAAAATTCATCTATGGTTGTGTGTTTCAAAGTGGCAAATAATTGAGAGGGTGGAAATATTGCACTCAAAGTTGCTGGGAGTGCAAATTAATCCAAGTGTGCTAGCGGTCATTGCAAGTAAATGTAATTAAACCCACTTCAGTTATTGACTAAGACAAAATGTAGTTTTTTTCCCCAAGCCAAACAACTGCTAAGAACTTATCCCAATATAATATACACATGGAGTTTAATCAGCACGATTATAGTTCATTCATATTGTAAGTGATTTGAGGAAATCTATTCATACGTAGAGGGCTTGTTAAATCAATCATTATAAATATTTATAGGAGATAATTAAACAGCTGTTAAAATGATTATGGCACTCTATATTTAATGATTTGAAAAGATACCAATTATATATGTTGATAAAATTTCCTCGTGCATAGTATTTTTCATCTTATACATACAGTCATGCATCACTTAACACCATGGACACATTCTGAGGAATACATTGGTAATCATCTGTCCTTGTGCACACATCACAGACTGTACTTAGCAAACCTAGGTGGTATAGCTTACTATATACCTACGCTTTATCGTATAGCTTTTTTTTCCTAGGCTGCCATCTTATGCAGTATGGCACTGTACTGAATAATAAAGGTAACAGCAACACAATGGTAGTATTGGCAGATTTAAACATAAAAAAGTTACAATAAATAATGTATTATGATTTTATGGGGCCACTGGTATATGTGGTGCATCCTTGAGTGAAGTGTGACACCTGACTGTGAACACACACACAAACACACGTAGGAATGGTGAGAACTGTTACTACATTATAATGTGATTTGAGGTTATGATTGCTTTCTTTGTTATACTTGTTTACGTTGCTTGACTTTCCTTTCATGATAGGATAGCTTACTTGTACAATCAAGAAAAAAGACTATTTTCAGTACAAAAATATTGAGGGAATAAATTTGTGAATTTACAAGACAGATGATATGATGGTTTCTGTCATATTTCAGGTAGTACTTTCAAATATAGGGCCACGGAACAATACAAATTATATAGTATTTCCTAGAAAAAGTAATAAAAGATAAAGCTGGTTAGAAAGATTCAATATTTGAAGTGGCAGAACTCAATTAGAAGTGTAAAGAGAAACTTTAATCAAAAGAAAAATAAATTGAAAGAAGGTTGTCAATATCTGAGACTAACCTATATCTATTCTCAGAAGTATAATAAAAGTTTATCCAGAAACTTGGAAACCAAAGAGCTTGGTAAATTGTTCAAAGTGAAAGGTGTCAGATATTTGATTAGGTTTTTCAATGAAAATGATTATAGGAAAAGTCTTCATAGAAAGACAAGTGTCATTCAAATAGAAAGAAAAGCACAGGAGTACTTGGGTTGTGTATATAGAAATATGAATGTGTGTGTATCTGTATATTTTGAGAATGATTTTCTCCTTTTTAAATCTCATTTTTATAGTAATAATGACAACAAATAGGCTTATGACCTTTGTCATTGTCCCCTGCTTTCATCTTGCTGTGGTCAGCCTGGTTTTGTTTTTCACTGTTACTTGAGCATCTGGACCATTGTCCAGTTGCAGTATTTCAGCTCTGGTACCCCTTCTCTAGGAACACTGCTGACAAAACCCAAACATCATTTGAAAGTCAAACCAATTCTGAACTGCTTAGAAAAGTTTTCCTTGATTCCTCTATCTGTGTAACAATTACCAATCAGTTCTCTTCGTCGCATCATCTTGGCTTTTTTTCTCCATCACAATATTTATCATTGTCTTAAATTACTTTGCTATTTTATATACTTAATTTATATGTTCTCCTTGTGCCAGGATTTAAACTTCAAAAGGCATTAAAACTTATTAGTGTTGCTTATTGTTGTATTTCCAGCAACTAAAAGCGAGCCTGGTAAGTAGAAGGTATCAATATGTATGAAATAAATGGAAATCTAAATAGGGTGAGATTCACTTAAAATGTTGTAAGCCAAATACGGTGCTATAAGTCATCACACATATTCTCTTGTCTTTGCAGTGTGTTATAGTAGGATGAGGTAGACATAAGGCAAATCTTGATAGCTACTTTGCAGTTGTTTGATAGACATGTTAGAAAGGCTTGGAAACCAATTCTTTGTAAAGAAAATACTATTTCTGCTAATTGTATTGCATTTATGCTGAAGAAACTTTGTCATCAAGGAAGTAAGATAAGGAAAGAGGGGTGCAAGGAATGAAGACATACCCAAAGAGCAGTTGACCAAAGGGAAATAAAAACAAGAAGAAGGTGAATTAGTGATAGTTAAATTAGTTGGAGATTTTGTCATGTTGGAAGGATTATAAAGATGAGGTACGAGAATGAGTGAGCATGAAGATTGGAGATGGTGCTCGGGTATCAGATGCCTGCAGTTGGGTTAAAAGAAGGTTTGCATTTATTGATAACAAGATAGAGAAACCATAAAAGGCATGAGTAATTTCGGCAGGTGGAAAGGCAAGTTTATTATAGCAATGGATTTAAAAAACCTTGGAGGGCAGAATATTGGAAGGGTCATGTAGAGAATACTTCAGTGGCCAAAAATTAAGATTTGAGTCATTTAGAGAGAGTAACAATGACTTGGAAAATAAATTTTCAAGCTATGTGGGAGATAATCTGTGAGTCTGTAAATGACTGGGCAATACATTTTCATCTCCAAATAGACTACTATGAGAAAAGCAGAAAAAACAGAAAATATTTAAAGGAAATCTCTGTTAGAGATAGAACACCACCACAGAGGTAACTTTCAAAGAGGAAATTATAAGGATATTTTGTGTATGAATAACCATGAGTGATTTTCTGAATTTAGAAATGAATGAGGTGAAGGGACAGAATGAGAGGTGTGCAGAATTCTATTGTAATAGACTCCTGGGATAAAGGATAGTCACAGAGGGAAGGGTCACTATGAGTGACTGCTGTTACCATGGTTATGGGCAGCCAGGAGATTTGTTTTGCGGGTTCCAGTGAACATATGGCAAGGTGGTAAATTTTTAGAACATATTTTAAAATGGTCTGTGAAGAAGTGTAATTTTTCTCTGAACAACATGAACATAATTAAAATTTTCTCAGACATATTTAAATATGAGGTATAGTACACAAACAAATGTTTTTCCTTTATAAAACCTTCCAATATTCAAGTACTCAGCATTTACCTTTAATATGCATTCAAGTCATGGTATAATTTGGATATAATTAATATACAAAGTTAATGTACATTTTATTAAAGAGCACAGATAGTACTCGTAATTCAAAATGAAATATCATTTAAAATAACAATACTAATATAGGTATAAATGCATATATTTCAATAATTTTATTGCGACATAATTCATAGAGCATACAATTTACCTACTTAGAGGATATATTTTATGTCTCATTTTATTTGGAATAATGGGTCTCAAGGTTTATCCATATTTTATCATGATCAGTACTTCACCTCTTTTTAATTGTTATATAATATTCCCTTTTATAGATATACAATATTTTATTTACTAATTCCTCAGTTGGCGGACATTTGGGTTATTTTCAAAATTTGGTTATTAGTAATAATATTGTCATATTTTACAAGATTTCATGTGGATATGTTTTCATTTCCCTTTGGTATATACCTAGGAATTGATTGCATTATCGTTCGTCAACTCTCATTTTTTTTTGGCTGTGGCTAGGCTTGAACCCACCACCTCTGGCATATGGGGCCAGTGCCCTACTCCTTTGAGCCACAGGCACCACCCTCAACTCTCATTTTTAATCATATGAGAAAGTCCCAGACTTTTTCATAGGTACTGCATTTATCACATGCTTATTATTCACTTGTACATACTCTTTGGATGAATATCTAACTGATTCATTTGATTATGTTTTTATTATAATAATTTTTTAAAGTAAGTTTATAATAATTGTTATGTGTTTTAGAAGTTTCTTATCAGACATATGATTTACAAAAATGTTCTACTATTCTCTAGGCTGCCTTTTCACTATCTTTGTAGTTTTTCAAATGAAAAAATTTTTTATTAAATCATAGCTATGTACAATGATGCATTTTGGGGGTATATCATGATAGTTTTTACATATGAAATGAAAAACTTTTAATTTTAATGATGTTCTTGTTTTTTTTTTTTTTTTTTGAGACAGAGCCTCAAGCTATCCCCCTGGGTAGAGTGCCATGCATCACAGCTCACAGCAAACTCCAACTCCTGGGCTCAAGCGAGTCTCCTGCCTGCACCTCCCAAGTAGCTGGGACCACAGGCGCCCGCCACAACGCCTGGCCATTTTTTGGTTGCAGCCATCATTGTTGTTTGGCGGGCCTGGGCTGGGGATTCGAACCGCCACCTTAGGTGTACATGGCTGGCGCCTTAGCCGATTGAGCCACAGGTGCCGAACCTTTAATGATGTTCTTCCAGTTTGTTTTATTTGTTTATGCTTTTGGCTTCCCGTTATAAAACACTGCTTAATCCAAGATTACACTTTTCATTTCTTCTAAAAGTTTTACCTTTTTTTGTTGTTACATTTAGTTTGCTGATCTATTTTTGGTTAATGTTTTATAGATAGTGTGAAGTAGAGACAAACTGATACTCAGCTGAAAAAGTCGATATCCAATTGATATTAGATTGACTCAAAATCATTTGATGAAAAGATTGTTCTTGGGTGAACCATTTCTACCACTCCTTTGCTGTTCATTTTTGTATTAACTTTTGTAGAGCTTTATTATGTTTTTCATAAACTCTGAATACTCTTAAAAAAAAGGATTGTTCTTTCAGTCTTCAATTTATTGGCACAAGAAACAAACAGAATGTTTTTAAAATATATATCTCTTAAAATATGTTTTAAAACTCTATAGAGAATATTTGAAACTTAAAATATTACATACCTTTTTATGTGTTGATATATCTATCATATGAAAAGTCCATGTCATCAAGATACCATGTCTCCCCCAAATTATTCTTTATGTTTAATAGTATTATATTCAAAATTTCAGAAAATATATATATTTTTTGAGACACAGCTCTTGCTTTGTGGCCCTCAGTAAAGTGCCATGGCATCATAGTTTACAGTAACCTCAAACTCTTGGGCTCAAGTGATTCTGAAGCTTCAGCCTCCCAAGTAGCTGGGACTATAGGTGCCCGCCACAATGTCTGGCTATTTTTTTTAGAGATGAGGTCCTGTTCTGCCTCAGGCTGGTGGAGAACCTGTGAGCTCGGGCAACCCACCCCCTCAGCCTGCCAGAGGGGTAGGATCACAGACATGAGCCACCGCACCCCGCCAGAAAATATATACATATATATATATATATATTTTTTTTTTTTTTGCAGGAAAATGGTGTCGTGCTCTTGAAAATGCTTAATAAATTTGACTAACTTAATTTAGATGAGCAAGGAACAAGAAAAAAAACTTAAGAGGTATTAGAAGAAAGAGAATAATTACACTATCGGTTATTAATTATTATTACATTATAAGTCTGGTGATATTTGTATATGGATAGATACATTGATAAATGGAATAGAGAGAAATCATTGAAATTTATTTTGTTCTCCATGGAATCAACTATATCATAACAGTGGCATTGTAGGTCATTAAAAAACCAAATAATGACTTTAAAAACACTGTTTAAAAAGATACACTGAAAAAAATGCAACAAGAAATGTACATATAAAAATTACAATAAGGGAATATTTGTAAACTACATAAAAATCAATTTCATATTTATTAAATACTTAAAGTTGAAAGGATAAATCTTTAAATTTAGTATAGGTTGATATAAGAAAATGTCTCAATGAATTAATATTGGGTTGGATTTATGAAATAAGGCAGAAAAAATACTAACCATAAAAAAGAGAAATTTAAATTCAAATGAATTAAAATTATTGACATTTTTCATCCAAAGACACCCAAAGAAAATTAAATAGAAGTTGAAATTGGAGGAAGAGATTTTGTAATTTATATAAGATGATGAATAATTAGAATACAAACTATACAAAAATGTAGATGTTAATAAGACAAAGAAAATCAAATATCAAATAGGAGTTTTGTCAAGATTCCTTACAATAGTGAAGTTATCAAATAATACAAATGTAAAAATGAGACAAATAAGACAAAATGAACCAACCTTTCTCCAACCACAACTTTACAATAATTAAGAATTCTTATACTATCATCTTTGGCAAGGATATATATCAATAGAAATTCTTATACTTTGTTGAACTTTATATTTGTATATCAAATTTAGAAAACAATTTGGGCCTATTTTTAAAAATTTTTGTATAACTTATTAACAAGCAATGTGATCCCAGTATAAGGTTATTAAGTCTGAAATATCCAATTTCCATAAGTACCACATTTGACAGGTAATATTTTCATTGTTTCACTTTGACCTTTCTTGTTTTATTTTTGTTGAGAAGGTACACCCTCATTTCTTCAAATGCACATTTTGTCTTATCTTTAAAAGTCAAAGACATCTGGGATTGTCTTTCAAACTTTTTTAGAGCAATTTTTATTAAACTATGGATTAGTCAAAATGGATTGATTACTTTTGAATATGACTTCCTCATGGAACCATGCAGTGCAGACAGCTCGAAATTGCAAGGGTACATGTCGGGTCTATTAAGTGTAGAGTATAAATGTCTTATCACAATAATTAAGTATATGAGGTGAGGGATATATTAACCAGTATGATATAAGCACTCCACATTGTATATGAAATCAGGACAGTGTACCCAATAAATGCATCAATGTATACATGATCTACCTCTTTATGACTTAATAAAAAAAGAAAAATACAGAATTGGGAAGGATGTGGTTAGTGAATACACAGTATGTCAATGGTTTGAGAAGCTGTATTCTGGTGATTTTCATCTTGAAATTGAGCCATGTAGGTGACCTGAGACCAAGGTGGATAATGATGAGCTGTAGACCATTGTGGAAGCTAATTCATCTCAACCAATAGTATGGGACCATTTGAAACAAATCATCAAGGTGGATAGGTGGATGGGCTCCATATGAATTAAATGAGTGTCAGACGTTATTTCAAAACATTTCTTACTTGCTGTCACAACACAAAGGCAAACCATTTCTACAGCATATTGTTATGTGTGATGAAAAATGAATTATTTGTGACAATCACAAGTGTCTGGAACTATGGTTGGGTAAAGATGAAGTGCCGATACACAGTCCATTATTCATCAGAAGAACCTAATGGTGTCTGTTTGGTGGTCCCATTTTGGTATTGCTCACTACAGCTTCATCAAACCTGGTCAGCTGATTTCACTGAATATCTATTGCAACCAGCTGGACAAAATGGTGAGGATGCTGGTGATGAAGCAGCCAAGATTTGCCAATACAGACGGGCCAATCCTCTTGCAAGACAATGTTCAACCACGAACTTAAAACTACAGAAGCTGGATTTGGAAACTGTCTGTCATCCATCTATTCATAAGACCTGAGAAAACTGACTACCATGCTCTGAACCACTTCTTCAAAGGCAAAATATTTAATTTCTAACAAAATGTAGAAAATGCCTTATGCAGTTTAATTACTACTCTCTCTCCAGGCTTCTTCACTGCTATAATAAACCAGTTATTGTTAATGACAAAACTTTGTTGATAGTTCAGGTTCATATTTTGATTAACTGTATTGCTTCTTATTTGAGATATAATAAACTAAATATTAAATTTGAGATATAAAAAACTAAATTCAAAATCAGACATTTCATATTTAATGACAATAGGGGAAACGTTGGGATATGAAGCCAAGTTATCAACAGCATTATAATAGTAAGTATTATCGAAAATAGTTATCCATTAACAGGAGAATCCATTTTGATACATTCAAAGAAAAGAATATTTACAGCAGCAAAAATAAATTAATTATAGTTACATGATGCATGACTGAATCTCAGAAACATAAGAATGAATATAAAAAGCAAATTTCTTGAAATTCTATACCTTGTAAAACTCTTTTGATAACATTCAACTATAAAAAAGACACAGAAATAATGAAAATATTTTCCAAAGATAACAGAAAAATAAACATGAAAGTCAGGAGAGAGTTGCCCTCAGAGATAGATCAGATAGCAGAGAAGTACATAGACTGCATATTGGAGGATGCAGACTTATTATGAATGTTTTACCTTTAAATTGCATAAGGGATGCAGAAATGTTGGTGACATTTTGGTATTATTTTAAGTAAATGCATATATAGAGGTATGTGTTTTTTGTGTGTGTATTCCCTAAAGTATAATTACTATTCCTTTCCTTTATCCTTTCAATTGTTTATATTTCCTCAGGTATTTAGAATGGGGAACTTGGAGATTATAATTAAATATAATTTTATAATAAAATTACAACTGTCACATTGTACATCCTTGGATTAAAACCCCCTTATCAGCATGTTAATTGCGTCTGAGTTAGTGTCTTCATGGTGATAGGTTAGCAATGTGATCTATTGATACAGCTTAACTTCAGATCCTTTGAGAAATCCAGGTTCCAGTTTCCTGGAGTTGACAGTTCTGCATCATAAAATCTCTGCTAGCACTGAATACATATGTATCAAGTCCTAGGAATACAACTATCAATTAAGAACATTTTTAATCATAATCTCAAACTTTGGAATTCACATTTATGAGTTTCCTTTTGAGATTTTAAAGATAATGTCTTTCACATTGTCCATTTTATTAAAAACTCCTTAGCATCTAATCTAGAGCAAGGCTGATCTTTCCTTATAGAAGGTTCTTTATGCAGTTGATGGCAGAGAAAATGGGGCCCTGTTGATGATAATTTTGACCATCAACACAAAGCAAAAACACCAGGCACAACAAACTAAGACAAGTAATACACCTCCAGGAGAGACTCTGAGTTCACAGCGTTTTATTCCTATGTTCTCCAGGACCAGCTCAACTCTGTGCTTGCATCCATGCAAGGATTTTTCATAAATGGAATGAGCAATGACTAACCAAACAAATAATAGCAATAAAGCAACAAAAACGTATCCAATTAGAGAGCAAAAAGTGCAAAGCCCGAGTTGGAGGACTTTTCCTCTGACTTACTTTTTTTATGCATATGCGTGTCTGGATATGTGTGTGTGTAACATGTGTATATTATCTACATATCTGTATCTTTATGATGACGTAAAACGCATGTGTTCACATGTATACAGGAGTTATAGAACATATATACATTTCAAAGTTTAGACCCTGTAAAGCATAAACCAAATCTTAAAATTATGATACTAAACATTTATCTCGTGAGCTACAAAGCCTGTTCATTCCTTTCCAGATTACAGAGTCTGCCACTTCGAAGGAGAATCATATGGGTTCAATAGCGATCTATTGGATCTATCTGTCTCTTTCAGGAAACGTAAGACTTTAGATATGCCATGACGACAAAGATGGGCTCCTAGTTTTGAGGAGCTTAGAGTTCCGTAAGATAGTTAATTCCTAAGAATGTACTTTCTTCAGAATGCTTTTAAATTCATTGCGTTTCTTGTGTAGTTGGTGCTCCTGATGAATTTCATCTTCCTAGTATGGTAAAGCCTGTTATTAACCCCAATTTTACCCTAGGTAATCACTCAGTGAAGTAGTACACTGCTACATATGATGCAATTTGGTGATATTTTACCACTCATCCCTCTTTTTATAAAACTAAATACCAACTTTCCTCCCTTTTATAGCTCATCATCCACATAGAGACCAGAGTAACCTCTTCAATTATAAGTTTTTTTTTCCTCTGCTACATAACCTGTATTTATTTTTCTGTAAAATCTAAATTTCTTTTTCTCATTAAATAAAAAATACCTTTTAGCATTAGCCTTTCCTTTAATTCACATTGAAATTCACTTTCCATTACTGCACTTTTGTAAATCATTTCTGACTTCACTGCCCCCAAGGAGGAGAATTTGGGTTGTTTTGGAACTTAAAACAATTATACATTTCAAAAAATATTGCAATCATTTCTTCCCTAACTGAGTTTTTTTTCTGATTAGCTTAACTATTTTTCTTCTCTTCCTCTTTAACTATTATATATTCATTTTAATTCTACTATTGTGAATTTATTTTGTCATCTTGGACTACTTCACATTCAGATGTGACTGGAAAAGAAAATAAATTATTATCTATATGTGCATAATAAAATATACCTCAAAGGAGAGTCAATTTCTGTCACTTCAAATTTTACCTTTGTAGTCAGGCTCTCTGACCTCTATCCCAGTAATAGTTCATCTGCAGGCTCAGTGGAGTGAGGCATCTTTATAAGAGACTCATATCTCAGGATTTGGATTTAGGCCCATGTGCTATATGGAATAACCGTCATAATCCCCATCTCCTCTAGTTCATGCCCTTGTGAGATCTCCCCCCCTTGGATGTGGGTGAGACCTGTAACATGCTTCTAAGCATGAGACTATGGTAAAGAGGATTACATATAGGTAATTGAGTCACATATACTAGTAACCCATTTTTCTAGGACATTATCTTTTACTGGCTGGCTTTGAAGAGGCAAATTGTTATGTGGTTGATGAGAACTCTGACCAACAGCCATCAAGGAGATACTGAGGACTTCAGTCAAGGAGCCTACAAGCAACTCAATGCCATCACATGTGTTGGAAAACCAGTCTTTTCCCAGTCCAGCCTCAGGTTAAGGCAGCACTCCAGTCAACTCTTTGCTGACAGCCTTATAAACTTAGGGACCGGGCATTCAGCTACGTATGGCTGGACTTCTGTTCCAGAACAACTGTGAGATAATAAATGTGGTTGTTGTAAGAAACTAAGTTTGTAATAATACTGTTATGCAGTAGTAAGATGCTAATACTGATTGGGTGTGAATTTCACCTTAGCTATTAACTACCTATATCATTTTATGGTTGAAATTGTGCCCCTATTAGAGATATACGTTAATTCTTACCTTATGATTTGCTGTAAAATAAACGAGTTTAGCAAATTTAACAAATTTTCTTGTATATTGCATAGCAAATGCTAGATGCTAAATAAATACTAGAAATTTTCACTTTCCCTCTTCCTCTTTTAACTCCTCATAAATCTGTGTGCCGTAGGGATTAATAGCACAAGTTTTCCGGTCGAATCATACGTGAGAAACCCATATGGCTAATTAAAAATAAACAGTATATGAGACCTGGTTTTGAAAATTGCGTATATAGTTCTTTGCAATTTCTGTATTTTTTTTGTTTATAAGAATGACCATCAAAACCATACAGACTTCACATTGAAAAATGTTGACGAAATTCCAGAGTTCCATATGTCCAAAGTTATTATATTTTTTAATAATATCTCATTTATGCCAAATAACGTTTTTAAGCTGTTGATTTTTTTGTCTTGGACAATACTAGACTATGCTTTAAAAATTAGATCATTTTAGTTTGGTGCCACATTTTAAAGAACTGGAAAATCTGAGCCGAGATGACCAAAGGACCTAATTTGTTTGTCTTAAGAGGACAGCATGAATTTGAGAATCTGAACCTGCCGTGAGAAAGGTTCCAGGGCATTTAGAAACATATGATACACACTGATTCAGAACGTGTTCATCATCAAGCTGGGGGACAATTAAACAACACTCTAGTCAAGGCTTCTGGCATCCTCCCAAATGCCCATAGAGTATAATTTACTTCTGGTATTATGTGAATATCATTGCAATAGCTAGGCTAAAAGTAATTACAAAAGAAAGAATTTTTCATATTGAAGATCAAATAATAGAGGAATATCTTACCTCTTACAGTAGATGGTTCATAAATGAATTTTCCTTTATAGGAAAACTAATATCATGTAAGATTTAAAGCATATTTTCCCCCCGAAGTTTGCATGTTGAATCAAAGTTTAACTCAATTACAATTTAGTATTATATATCAGTGATGTCAAATTAAAATATTTGATTGTAGAATTATTTTTCTTTTCTTTTAAAAATCATGAGAATTTATTTTCCTAGTGATATTCCTATGTCAGAACTTATTCAAACGATTTAATCTAAAATTGTACTATAGAAAGAAATAAAATTATTAATTTGTCTATTTCAGTTCTGATTTCCGTTGACTAACCTAGACTTATTATATGTTTACAAGAAGTAAGTTTGTTTAGTCAATTTTTAAAAATAGTTTGACTATGTTTAGTTATGGCAATTGAAGAAGATGCCAATAAATTCTAGTATGATGGTCTCTCCTCTAAATTGAAAAGTTAAATCATATTTTATAAATGTATGATGATAAATATATTTATTAGAATTAGAGCCATATTAAACTATTTTCAACATATGGCAAATAATTCAATGATGCTATTTTTAGCTTATTGAATATAAGCTAAAAAGTATAGGTTTTATTTTATCTAATTATTTCCAACATTCACCCTGTGATATATTTAGTTTAGTAAGAGCAAGCAATAATTAGAGTATGTATTTCTGTGTATTTCACCATCTAAAAAACATAATATACTCCAATAACAGTTGTTTCTTTGATCTTTTTTATTATTAGAACACTTATTAATTATAAGCTCAAAGTTCCTAAATGCTACAGTATTACATGAAATTGTATGACAGAATTGTGAATAAACTCAAATAATAATTTGACACTTCAGAGTAAATATTTTTGTTTTATAAGGGCTTTAACCTAAATTATTTATATGTTAGTATATTAGAAAAAATTGAAAAAATTAAATACTGTAGTATGCAGTACATGCACACATACATATATAATATGTATGTAGAGAAAAGGGGAGTTATTTTCACAATAAAAACAAGAACTCTTAATGCGCAATATTTGTTTTGTAGTGCAAAAATAAGTGCACACTTGTAAAACAATCGAGACTTAATAAAATATCAAAATTGCTTTTGGAAACATGGCAATGTGCCTAACAAAGTAAGTAAATAGCTATTTTTATTGGCGCTGTAATTTAACTGATTTTGTAAAACTGTGGTGTTTTTTTTCTTTTCTTATAAATCAAGTGTCCAAACATATTTAAGTGATCTGGTGGTAAAAGTTGAAGAATAGTGCCTTTATTTTGGAATTAAGTTTTCCTATACAAAACTAGAAATTTTTTATAGAGCATCTTTTCACAATTTATGTATGTCTGAGATTTCAAATAGCAGTATTATACCTTTTGAAAATTGTCATAGTATGCCATCTTCATGTTTTATATTACATACTGTTGGGCTATTTGCTTTATTTGCTCTTGTTTTGGTTTGGACACAGTAGTCTTAGAAAATGAAAAAAACGTGTATTTCCTTATTTTCCATTTGAAACAATAGTGGCATTAAATATTTATTAACTAATATGGCTGAAATAAATGAGAAACGAATAAAGCTTTAATACAGAAAGATGGGTTTCAAAGAAGTTCATAAAACATGGAAGAAAAATTCATATCTACTCCCAATTTTCATAAATCTCTTTTGTAAGTATTTACCAACATAAATCTGGTACTATCCATGCCATTTCATTATATTCCCTTTTTCTGTTCTCATGTTATTTCAATTTCAATTTGTGAAACCAAAGAGATTTCCAGAATCTCAAACCATGATAAACTGGGCATTTTTAAGATATTTAAATTTGAGAACTATAAAAAATGCAAATAATTATGTAAATTTTCTTATTTTGATTTTGTGTTTTTTTATTTTTAACACCTGCAGAAATATGTCTGATTTTGACAATAAAGGATATTAGGCAGTGATAATATATAATCATTTTGTTCTTTTAAAAAAATTCTAGCAATGCAGGATTTTTCCATTTTGCTTACCAATTGATGTCCACTATATTATTGATGTGATTTATAGATGTTTACCTAACAGAAGAAATAGGAAACAGAAAAATTTTAATAGAAATAATTGTCCACTTGAACTGTGTAGTAGAAAAAAAGTTAAAATGGATAATTATTTATAATATGAGTTTAATATTGTTTTTAAAGAATAAAGACAAAATACAGATTTATGACAGCAACTATCAACTTGAGAAGATATAGTATTAGGAAAAGGAGCTAAAATATTATTAAAGCTCCTGAGATGACATAAGCTAAATCATGTAAAATTACTAGTTATCATGACTGTCAACTGTTCTACACATTTTCTTTGTCAAATTTCTTTATGTGACAGGTACATAATTTTATGAATAAAATGCTATAAACATTTGCATCTAGCATGCTATAAAAACAACATAAATTCACCGCCAGCTATTTTTAGTATTCAGCCTAGCAAGTAACAGTGACTTAAATATGGGTTGGGATTCTGTACATCACTGCAACAGAGAAGCACTCAATAAATTTAAAATGCAAACTATCAGCTGACATCTATTCTGTCTTTTATTGGCATTATTGCCTTTTCTAGAGCACTTTAAGCTATCCTAATAATAAATTCAGAATCTCAAAATATTATTAGAAAGAGCAGAATTTATTTACAAATACATTTCAGAAGGTGCATTCTACTGTGAAATTTTATTCTGAACATCTGTGTTCTTGGAAATTGCTGGGCTGTTGGACTTTATATTCATTTATCCATTTTTGTAAATATGTTTACATCTAGTTACATCATTTACTTCTTTATAATTAACCCATTATGGTTACCAAGGATTAATTATATTTCCTCTATAAATTACTCTTTATTATTTACCATAGGCTTATTAAGAATGAGGTACTTATATCTAACTCTGGCAAAGATGGCCACTGACTTCAAGGAGTTGATGTTTCCATACAGAAACAAAACATGCCATTCACAAAAATCCATACTAAAATACACGGTGTTGAACATGTCATAAGATAAGTAAATGGAATGTGTAATAGTCAGGGCAATGGTATTTAAGAACAAGGAAAGTAAGAGTTACCCATGAGACAATTAAACAGAAACTGGGTGGGTTGAGAGGCAAATGTAGTATTTCCCTAAGAATTCTCTAGAGATGGGGATGTGGATAACTGTCATTGGACTCTTAGGACAGGTCAGTATTCTTTTTTCGGGGGTAGTGGACACAGTCTCACTTTGTCACCTTCGTTAGAGTGCTGTAGCATCATAGCTCACAGCAACCTCAAACTCTTGGTTGCAAGCGATTCTCCTGTCTCAGCCTCCTGAATAGCTGAGATTACAGGTACTTGCCACAGTGCCCAGCTATTATTTTAGAGATGACTGAGTCTCACTCTTGCTCAGGCTTATCTCAAACCTGTGACCTCAGGCAATCCACCCGCCTTCGCCTCCCTGAGTGCTAGGATTACAGGTGTGAGCCACCTTGCCTGGCTATATTCTTTTGTCTTTTGGTTGGGGGGATGACAACACAAAAACGTCAATAGAGAAGCCGCATTCATTCCACACGTAGAAATTTTGTTTTTCATTTTTTCCACTCAAGTGAATACATCTCAGGATTTCATAATAAATGGAGAAGATATATAGTATTTTTAAAACCATTGGAACAATTTTGTGAAGTTAACATTAAAGGGCACAATTTGAAAAGGGCATGGAATTAAATGATGAGTTAATGCAGTTTCCTGAGGACAGATGGCATGCAGAATCAGTACAGACTGTAATCGTATCTAATAGCAGACCGCCACAACTAGAGTTGAACTTGTCAGATCCTCACAGGAAAAACAGATGTTTTGTTGGTTTCATAATCCCAGCCTATTATACATTTGGAACAGATACAGCTAATGGCTTTTTATTCATGTTCTTTCTCTGACATCCAAATAGAGTATTTTTTGCTTATAGAGCAAAGCACGTACATTGAATGCAGATAAATAGCATGAGTTAATCAGCCAACTCTTGTAACTGAAAAAATATTTTGCTTTTAGATGTATAATAACTATAAATTCTAAAGTATTAAACATTGGCAATATGCCCAATAAAATGTTGGTGTTTATGTACCATTGGAAATAAATGGTTTGCATATTTTCAACTATGTCTAATTTGTCCCAATAAATCATTGTGTAAAGTAATATTTGAGGTTTATTTTATATTTCACAATAGAAATATTTAGCAATTTCTATGTATCTAAATCCTTCCATATGCTATAAGAAGTATCCAATCCATGCATGCACATATTTTTCAACATTAATATTTAGTTCTAGCATCAGGGTAATATGTTAGATATTAAAAATTTCCTAAGTACTGTAGAAACATAAGATTTACCATGATCTACAGGAATCAACTAGGATTACGGAGGGTGGACACCGTGGCTCACACCTGTAATCCTAGCACTATGGGAGGTCAAGGCAGATAGACTGCCTGAGCTCATAAGTTCAAAACCAGCCTGCCTATGAGTAAGACCCCACCTCTAAAATAACTAGTCAGGCTCTGTGAAAGGTGCCTCAAGTCCCAGCTACTTGGGAGGCACAGCCAAGAGGATCATTTGAGCCCAAGAGTTTGAGGTTGCTGTGAGCTATGATGCCACAGCACTTTACTGAGGGCAACAAAATAAGACTGTCTAAAAAAAGAAAGAGAGAGAGAGGGAAAGAGAGAGGGAGGGAGGAAGAAAGAGAGAGAGAGAAAGAAAAGAAAAAAGAAAGAAAAGGAAAGAAAATAAAAATAGGATTACATATAACATAGGAAGCAATAAAGTGACACAACTATGTGTAAAATCCATGAATTGGGATTTCAGGAAGAGAGCGTATCGTAAAGAGTTGGAAGAACATGCTTAAGACTGAAGACTTTAAGAACGAGATAAGATGTGATACATCGTGCAAAAATAAAAAACTATTAATTGGGATGGGTAATTGGTATGGGTTGAATTATGGTGTCCCTTACAAAATTCATGTTGAAACTTAATCTCTAATTCAATAGTATTAAGAGGTCTGGCTTCTGGGATATGAGTCATGAGGGTTTCACACTCCTGAATGGGACTAACGCCCTTAAGGAAGGGTTTGAGTTGCAAGGAGCACTCTCCTGTTCTCCAGCTCTTTCTCCATATGAGGACAGAGCGCCTGTGTCCTCTGGAGGATGCAGCCACAGGGAGCTGTCTTGGAAGCAGAGACTGGACTCTCGCTAACACCAATACTTGATCTTGGCTTTTCAAATTTCCAGATCTAAGAAATACATTTCTGTTCTTTATAAGGTATCCAGCCTATAGTATTTTGTTATAGCAGAACAAATAACCCAAGAAAGGTTTTCTATTTGACAGTTATGCTTTATGGGAGGCAGAATATATAATGAACACAGGGCAAGTTTGCTTTCCTTCAAATACCAGCTCAACTTTGTGATTTTACTATAACATAAAAAAATTACCTAATCCCTCTGTCGCCATGTATTCATCTGAAATATAATTATTGAATGTATCATATACATACATTATATACACTTAAAATTAATTTTTAGGGAAGATAGATTCTTACTTTCCTTAAAGGTTATAAAGTAACTAAAATGGCATCTTAAATGAATGCTTGTAAATTTTTGTCAATGTGGGTATAGAAAACACATTCTCAATTTAAAATACGAGTATTTACAGACTGGCAATGTGGCTTAACCAAATATCATCAATTTTGGAAGTTTTTTTTAAATTTGAGATAAAATTTCTTGCAGTCAAATATTCAGATATCAAGATACAATTCAGTCAGTTTTGACAAATGCAAATATCCATGTAATCCACACCCCAATAAATACATGGCATATTTTCAGCACCTCAGAGAGTATCCAAAACCATCTTCCATATTATCTTTTAATCATAGAAAACCACTTTCTGAATTTCTATAACCATAGATTGGTTTTCCTTTCTTCTTGACCTTCACCTAAATGGAATCAGATAGCATGTTCTATTTTATCTGATTTCTTTCACTTATAATATTGTTTTTGGTAGGCATCGATATTGTTCCACATATCGTAGTTGGTTATTTTTTGACTGAGCTGTATCCTACTGTATAGCTATAGCAGAGTTTTTTCTTTTAATGCATTATCTTTTCGTGAAAATTTAAGTTGTTTATAGTTTGGGACTATTAGGGAAAATTTTGCTATATAAATTCCTTTACATTTACTTTTGTGAATAAATGTTTTGTTGTTTTGAATAAGTGCCTAGAAATGAAATTAGGGCTGGTGCATATTTAACATTAATAGAAATTCTAAAAGTAGTTGTACAGTTATACGTTTCTACATGCTTGCCAATATTTGACGTTCTTTTACATCTATTATAGTAGTATGACGTGCTTCCTAACTGATTTTTTTGCTGTTGATTATATATATGATACACACATACATATATATTATTGTGTTTAATTATTATAGGTATAAAATAGTTACAGTGTACATATGATGTTTTGATACAGACATACAATGTGAAATCAAACCAGAGTAATAGGCTATCCACCACCTCAAGCACAACTCATTTCTTTGTGTTACACTATTCCAATTCCATGTTTTTTTTTTCTGTTCTTTCCTAAGATACTTTACTTAGAATGATGGCCTCCAGTTCTAGCCAAACTTCTGCAAAAGATATTAATTCATTTATTTTTATGGTTGAGTAGTAATCAATGGGCTATACATACACAACCTTTACAGTTATTCTAAGGTTTACAATAAATGACTGTGAATTAAGTCACTTTGTTGTGCCATCAAATATTGTTAATTCCATCTAAATCTCTACCTGTATTTTTGCAACCATTACAATAATTGATCAAATGGAGACAGAGAGCAGAAGGACACTTATCAGAGGCTGAGAAGGCCAACTTTGATTTTGATTTGCATTTCCCTAATTATAATTACTAATGATGTTAGCACCTTTTCGTGCACTTATTGCCAATTTGTATATCATTTTTGTTGATGTTAAAATATTTTCAAGTCCTTGTTCCAATTTATTATTAAGTTGTTACCTGATCTGTAGGAATGATTTAAGTATTCTAGTTATGTTATTGCAGATAATGGTAGATAGATTGGCTGAATTTAATCTTAAAACCTAGCCCCAAAGTAAACATGGGATGAGTATTACATATATGTTTACCCATTGCCCACAAATATGCATCTCTTCATAAATATCCCCCCATAAATACATATAAATACATATAGCTCTTCCCCCAGACCTGCTGAATGTGGGGTATGGGCACTATGAGGCATTAAACCCAACCTGTCCATCCCCTCTTCAAAGAGAGAACACCTGTGGTACATGCTGGGGATTCTCTTCCTGGTGTGGGAAGTGATACTTTCAGTAAAGCTCTCCTTTCTACTATTAAGCCATTATGACGGTCTTTGGACTATAATTGTTATACTAACTGCATCCTTGATATTGTACTCACTCACTTGGTTATGTAATATTGTGCTTTCATATTTTGCTGTATTTGTTTTGCTACTATTCAGGGAGTTTTTTTGTTCTAATTTTAAGAATGATAATGATTTATAATTTAATTTTCATGACAATTTCTTTGTTGTCTTTTGGTATTTATGTTATTTGGTTCTCTTAAAATGAGGTGGAAATAGTTCCCTCTTAAAGAAATTCCTCTTTAGGAATATTTACATTATTGATGCTAATCCTTACATAAATATTTGACTGAATTCATCAGTGAAGCAGTCTGAAGTTTGGTTTTCTTTTTGGAAATAATTTTAATTATGTATTTGGTAGCTGGAGTGCTATATATACCTCAAATGTATTTGTTAGTTGTACTATACCTGCTTTTTTCATCTTCAATGTTCATGTCATTGGCATAAAATTTCCCCTAATATTATACATTATACTTTCAATTTTTGTATAATTTGTAGAATTATTCACTCCTCTATGTAATTTGTTCTCTCTTTCTCTCTGTTAATAAGCTAATCAACTTTTGGTTTTCCTACATTTCTCTATAAATTTATTATTTCATTGATTCTTTTTCCTGTCTTATTATTCTCTTGCTTAAGTTTTGGGTTAATTTTCTCTTTTTTAAGTTTTAATCTTTGGTCATTCTTCTTAAATCTGTCTTACTTTACCATGTAAGCATTTAAAATAATTGGTATATTTTTATAATAATTCTGTGCAAAATACTTTCAATCCTTTTTGTATGTTTTCTTTGACCTATACATTATTTAAATCCCTGTTGCTTCTTTTCAAATACCCTAGGTGTTTTTATAATCTCATTGACATTAATGTCTAATTTAATTACACATAATGAATATGTGGTTTAATGAGTTTCTCACATATAATGTGGAATATTTAAATCTTTTGAAATTTATCAAGACATTTTGTGACTCAGTATGGCCTATGATCTGTTCCAGGATATTTATGTTCCTTAACATTCATTAGGACATATTATTAATAGTGTTCTTGAGATTTGATTTCATATATTCAGAATCTTTTGTTTATTTATCTGAAAACATCGGTCTTTAGATCGAACTATTTAATTAATCTCCATTCAGCGTGCTTACCAAATATACTTGAGCAAAATCTACCACATTATTATAATTTTTTTCCTTTTCCATCATGTCTATGTATTTTTTTTCTCTTTCTACCTTACCACCTTTCAGTGTTTGAGTATTTCTTACTTAGTTTTTTCCTCTACTTAATAACAGTCGGTATAGATTGACTTCTCTCAGAATGATTTCCTGAGAGTAGGATGTGATAGTAGTTTGCAGGGACAGTAATATGGGGAAACAGGAGAATAGGAGAGAAATGAGATAAGAAGAGAAGAAAGTCAACATAGGTGGGTTATTACAACTGATCATGATACTACTGAGTGCACCTGGGACTCCGCTGAGTTGGGAACCTCTTAGAAGTATTGGGTGGGAGGGGGGAGGCTGAGTTCTGTCACTTAAAAGGCAAGAGGATTGGATTATTTATTGGATATCCCATTGCTATTGATGGTAAGAAGGATACTTTAGCCAAAGAAAGTCTCAAGCAGAGATTTGAGGTAAACAAGTTAATCAATACTTCAAGCCACCTCAGTAATATGGAATGGGCTTTAAAAACTTGAACTCCTTACAGTGTTCCAAACTATAATATTGTTGTCATGTATTTTCATTCTCTTTTTAACATCCATTATTACCCCACTATAGTATTAATGTGTTAATATATTAGTCCCATATTTTTCACCTTCAATATTGTTTAATGTTACCCTTTTCTTATTTTATCATACAAGATCAACTCCTTTCAACTTAAAGTGTATGTTTTATAAACTTTTAAGTATAGTCTGCTGATAATGAAATTGCTCACATTAGGTTTATTTCTTCTATAAAAGTTATCTTTATTTTTCTTTGAGTCTCAAAAGATATTTTCACCAGTAATTGAATTCTAGATTCACACTTATTTTCTTTCAGCACATTGAAAATGTCTCTGCTTTCTTTAGGTTTTCATTGTTGAGATAGAGAATCATTTTTAGAACATTTGGCCCTCTGTGTTTCTCCTCTAGCTGACATTATGATTTTCTCTTTTATTTTAGTATTGGAAAGTTTCACTATGATGTATCTGGAAGTTTTTATCCAACTTATTTTTTGTTACTTCTTTGCCTTGCTAAGGATCAGTTGAGCTTCATGGATCTAAGAATTATATTTCAGCTGTTCCCAAAACAGTTTTTCAGCTATTTTCTTTTTAAATATTGCCTCTGTCCAACTCTCTTACTCCTATCTGGGCATTCAAGTTATGGGGTCTCAAAATAGTTTTAAAGTTATACATCCTATTATTTATTGATCTCTGCAACACAGATAACCAGACTAGTCATGACTCATGTAAATTGTTTGCCTTCTTGGGACTGTAAGTAGTTTTCTGGCTCTATCAGCAGCAACAATAAGGTATTATTCTTCCTTTATGATAAGTGAAAGAGCAGCATGGGTATGGAATTTGTTCACTTCCTCCCCTTTCTGCTCCTGTTTCATCCTGTCCACAAAACCAGTTTTATAAACACATTTTCATGACCTCTGTATATTTTTTATAATTTTCTCCTTCTCAGGATTCACATTTTCTCTGAATTGCTTCCCAGAAAGAATAGAATTTCTAGAGGATAACAGGAGAAGATTCTGAAGGGCACTGAGAGCAAGCTTCTAATGCCAAAACTCACCAATTCATGGGGCCCCTCTTTAGAAAGCCCATCATCTCCATTGGTCCGGGTGATGGATTTGAGGCTGCTTCTTCCAATAAGACATCCTTTGCACTGAAATTTCCTTCCTTCTTTGGGAATCCTCATTGTCTCAATAATTAGATTTCTGTGTGATGAGTAACTCCACCTGTGCTGAAACCCCCTTATGGTTTTCATAACATCTACACGTCAATTATCATAATTATAATTTTGTTCCTGTGATAAAGATTAATACCTATTTCAAAATTCTACCCAAATATATACAAAATAATATTTGAGGAAATGTCTCTCTGCCTTTTTTCATTTACTTCAGCATGTCTTTATAATAGTAGATATGCAATTAGTAATCATTGTGGCAAACTTAATTGATGTGAGCTTCCAGCCATTAGGCAGTATAATAAAATGTTCTTGTAGTTTCAACTTAAATATGTACAGAAAATTTGTATTCCCGGTGCCTCCTTATCTCTTTTTCCCCCCATTAGTCCTTCATCTTCAATCTCATGCTCTCCCACTGAGTACTACCTCAAGACATTAACTTTCACTTTATTCTAGTATGGGACCAGAACACAGACACAATGGAACAAGGAATGGGTGGGTAACATATCCTGTGAGTTTCTCGGCCATCATTTGAAGAGAGACAAGCTGGCATCACGGGAAGAGATGCCTTCCTTTTTTCTTAGCTTGTCATCAAAAACCTGAAGAAAGAGAGAGATGTTGGCTTTTCATGCAGTTACATTCTATGGAGAATGTCAGCTTATGATGGGCCAAAAATATATGTTAGTAAAACATATGGTGATCTTCATGTTAAAATTACTAATCTACAGTGTTTCCTGTCTCTCTAAACCTCTTCCCCTGAAGGCTAGAGTCACATGATTTATCCCAGTGATTTTTACCTGGTGTGCCACAGGACACTGGTGTGGCATGAGAGGATTTTAGGAGTGCTGTGAAAAATTTTAAAAGATCACTAATTAAGTTATTTTCAAAAAAAGTTCAAAGCTCAGCAAGTATATTCTTTTACTCTTTTTTTTTTGTGACCCCCATAATTTAAGTGTGCTGTGGTAGTTTAACTATAGGTCCTAGTGTGCTGTGAGATAAAAAAGATTGAAAATCACTGATCTACACCCTCAGACTAAGCTCGGTCTTGTCACAGGATTTGGCAACAGTGCGGCCTTTACCAGGGATTCTTTTGATGGAGGTTTCCTGACCACTACCTATGACCACTGTGCTATTCAGTCTGCTGTCTCCCTGAGTACTACCTCCAGACATCAGCTTTTGCTTCATTCTAGTATGGGACCAGAATGCATCCCATATGTTTATTCAAGTTTTATTCCTGAAATCTGAGTGTCTTTTTTCTGTTATTGTCATCTTCATCTATGAATCTCTGTAGGTATCAAGACCTTGTTGCTTTTGTTATTATTCTTAAAGATCCAATATTTCTCAGAGCACAATTTACTAGTATAAAAAAGACATTTTAGCATGTGGACTTAATTTTCAAGACTGATACATGTGGTATCACTTACTAGATGACCTGAAAGAGTTAATGTACTTTTCAGATTTTCCTGTCATGGTCCATGACTGTTCAGGATATACATTCAGAAATGACTAAAGTAGATCTGTTTATTATATTGTGTTGCATCTAGGTTTTTCATTGTTTAGTTCCGATATTTTATTTCTTATGAATCCTGGTTAATTATTTCTATTCTTAATAATAACTACTTACTAAGTAATTATTGTAATCTTTGGATTCAAAACTGTGAATAATCTTCTTCCTTATATTTGGACTTTCACTTGCAGTTGAGTTTTCTTCCAGAGCCTGATCCACTGTACTCACAATACCCCAATAGGCATTACAGGATCAATATCTAGGATTTCCTGGCCAGCCTCATCATTTTGCAGTGAGTTCTTTCATTAATGTCTGTGTCCTAAGCTGGGTTATAAGTTTGGTATGGAATCTTATTTCACTGTACAATACCGCTTTCCTGATTTGTGCCTGAGTACACATGTCTCTCATCTTCCCACTAAGTGAGTTATGACGCTGGTGAAATCTCAGTTCTAGCATTAAGTAAATTATTCTCAAAAGATTCACTCATGGGCGGTGCCTGTGGCTCAGTGAGAAGGGCGCCGGTCCCATATGCTGAGGGTAGCGGGTTCAAACCCAGCCCTGGCCAAACTGCAACCAAAAAATTGCCGGGCATTATGGCAGGTACCTGTAGTCCCAGCTACTTGGGAGACCTAAGCCCAGGAGTTGGAGGTTGCTGTGAGCTATGACATTACAGCACTCTACCGAGGGTGACAAACTGAAACTCTGTCTCTAAAAAAAAAAAAGAATCATATGTAGAAATATTTTAAATATTTAAATACTAAATATTTTAAAGCACTCTTTTATGCCTATAGTCCCGCAGGCCCAACCAGTAAAAGTAAACATATTCTAGTTCCAGAAACTTACCTAGATCTTTCAACTTCAAATAACTCAACTGCTTTTATGTTAGAATGTTTATAATTCTTAAAACTGTATCAGTAGTATTTTGCAGAACATTATTTTGCCTTTGTCTTAATCCAAATATGACTTCCCTTGTGTGATAGAGGTTACTTTTCCACATAATTCTGAATACTTAAAAAGATAAGAGCCCATGTTTGAAAAATATTTTCTATATTATAAACATACACACACTTACAAATTAATTTGGTAATTGTGTAAATTGGTAAAATTTACACAATTGGTAAAATCATTACCAATGGCATGCAGACATTTGTCCCAAGAAAAGAAGGAAGGAAGGAAAGAAAAAAAAAGAAAGTTAGTTTAAAACATACTATAAGATCTTTGAAATATTTGGAGTTGACCTTAATTGAATTATATTTGGAATTGAACTAAATTATCTCCAACCATTTACTGTACTCTGTTCCTCTTCTAAAGTATTGTACGTTCAGGCAGATTCAATACCTATTATAAGACCCCACAATTTTAGATTGTGTCAATTATATAATGGTGAGCTGGAAGTAGATATTTAAAAAAACATATAATTTGTTGATTGATGGTAACTTCTTACCTTCTCAAACTTTGCAGCTCTAAGTATGAGAGCTAAGAGTGCTGTGACCATTTTAGAATATGTCGCTAACCTATTACCAGGATTCTTATTAATAAATCCTGAATGATTTGGGTAAAAAACTTTTCAAAACCTTTCACAATGAAAAGAAATGATTCAAAGATTCTCAACCCCTAGGTCACACTCAAAGGTAAATATCCTGGAGAGGGAGATTCTCCCTCAGGGCTGGTTTATCAACTGCAGCTTCACAAACAAGCATCTATTTGAAAGAGTTAATTTTTCTCCAAAGCTGTTTACTCCCAATCATCTCTTATACCAGGAAAAAAAAAAAAGTGCTTCACGTTTTAAGACAAAAAAAAAATCTAAGAATATTATATTTAGTAACTTATTACCTTAAGAAAATAACGGCAAAGTATTTGTTCTAGTGAAATAAATTACATGTGTAAGTTTAATTTTTTTCAGAAGACATCAATGCTCTTGTAAGTTAACGAAGATAATTAAGATGCCCAGATCAAGTTCTATAAATGGATTTTATTTGATGGGGAACCAAAATCTTTAATATTAATGGATTTTAACTGAAATAAAATAAAGATTATGGAGGAATAAAATGAAGTACTATAACCTTCAAACCACCACCAGAAATCTTTTCTACTTATCAACGTATCTGAAAAGAGAGTTTGGTTTTTATGAGTAGAATTATGTGCACATTTGAATAAAATGGTTAGGAAAAACATGTAGTAATGGTTTTGCTTCTGTGTTCATTGTTGCAGCTCTCTGTAGTAAGTCTCCCTGGAAGTTTACTTTCTTGATATATTTTAGAAGCGCAGTTATGAAAAAATATTGGGTACCCCTGACAATAATTTTAATCAACCCAGGGTAGAATAATCTTCCATAAAACCTCCACCCCTGATTTGAATAATTCAATGATTATGTATGAAGGCCAACGTTCCTGTTCTGCAGGGACCAGAGAGCCAACCATGTCTAAATTTCTTTTCCTCTTGCTACATGTAGAACTCTTAGGCTATCAACACCCAAATTTCTTTGGGGCTTGTCTCCAGTTCCCAAAAGAAAAGGAAGCTTATTCATTTATTTGATGTATTCTATAAGACCCTATGGAAATTTTTATGTAGGGTTATTAGACTGGTAAATCTATAATCTAAAATCTAGTATAGGGTTATTAGACTGGATACCAGTTATCTGGATTTTTGCAAGGTATTTGATGCAAAATACCTCAGAGTCCTGAGTGCTCTGAGATAGAGACAAGATGACGATGGAGTTAGGTGCTTATGCAATTTAGTCTCTGTGTACCATTCCAGTAGGAAATCTCTAACTGTAAGTTGCTAAACTGCTTAAGAATGATGCATTAAAAAAATACAACAGCTTGAGAAAAAAAGATTGAAATGCTAATCAAGTTGTAGTTGAGCCCTTATATGAAACAATATAAACTAAAAATTTGCACCTTCATGTTAATTTGAAATAAAAAAATGCTAATCAAATAATTTTGGTAAGTAACAGATACTTCATAATACCAGTTGAGTTCTAAATAATCTCGATGGTTAGAAAATACAGTACTGCTTGGTCTGTATTAAGTAGAAAATTTAAAAATTGAAAACACAACACAGACTTAGAGAAAGAATAAAGCAAAAATATTAACTGGGGAATTACAAGATAAAGAGTTAAGAATGTTAAAGATTATTTGCAATTTCTCTCTCTCTCTGTCTCCTTTTTTTTTTGAGACACAGTCTTACTCTGTTGCCTTAAGTAGAGTGCTGTGATGTCATAGCTCATAGTAACCTCGAACTTTTGGACTCAGGTGATCCTCTTGCCTCAACTTCCTGAGTAGCTGTACCCACCACACCACCTGGTTCCTGGTTCATTTTTTTATTGTAGTAGAGATAGGGTCTCGGTCTTGCTCAGGCTGGTCTCAAACTCCTGTGCTCAGGCAATCCACCTGCCTCTGGCTCCTACAGTGCAAAGATTACAGGTGTGAAGCACCATGCCTGGCCATGTGCAATTTCCTAAACAGAGTATGAGAAAGAAGTTTCTGAAGTTGGGGAAAAATCTGATGCTGGTTACTACCTGATCAGATGACTATCTGATGCTGATAATTGTCGTGACCCCATAATTTGTAAAAATTTTATGTTCTTCAGCTTCCTCTGAGAATCCCCTTCAAGGCTGATTAACCTAGACCCTTATCTGAAGCCTACTTTTACAAGTACTCCTTGAGTAAGATCTGAGCCCCTATTTAATTTTCCACATTTTTAAATAAAACCCTGATAATACTTCCCTGTAGCTGTGATTTTGTTTTTTAGTAAAGATTTTCTTTGGAAATATTATATGTATTCTTTTTACTAAATACACATAAAATTACTTTTGTTTTACATTTTTACATTTTAGCTTTCACTTTCTTTTTTTTTTTTTTTAATTTTATTGAATGGTAACTTAGCTTTCACTTTCAAGGTTTAGGATACCATAAATAAAAAAGGAAATAAGTTATGAGAAAGTCCAGGTTCAAAACAGGCTAAATGCCTTCTTTTTCACAGGTTAAATTTTTTCAAAATTGTCATTTACCCCTAAATATTTAAAAATGATTCTTTGGTAAATTTCTTCTCACCAATGCTATACCAGTATGATGTTTCTGCTATATACAAGTTGAACATCGCTGATATGACAATCTGAGATCTAAATGTTTTAAAATATGAAATTTTTTGACCACTCACCTGATGCTACTACTCCCCTCTGATCTCTTGTGATGGATTGCAGTCAAATCTTTAATGCATAAAATTATTAAAAATATTGTATAACATTGCCTTTAGGTCCTATGCATAAAGTGTATATGAAGCACAAATGGATTTCATGTTTAAACTTGGGTTCCATCCCCAAGATAGATATTATATATGCAAATTATTCCAAAATTCAAGAACATCTAAATGTGAAAAACTACTGGTCTCAAGCATTTTGCGTAAGGGATACTCATGTGTTAGACACTGTATAAAGGGGGAATATTTGCCCTACCCTGAAACAACTCAAACTGAGAGATGAAAATGTCAAAAAACATTTGAAAGATGATGAGATTTTAGTTGAATAAAGTTCAGTACAAGTTAAGGGCATTGTGACGACCCTTCCAAACTGACTAGCATAACTGCTGTCCACACAACTAGAGTGTTCATCACAAAGCAAGATGTATATACATTCTCATATGGGCTAGTCAGACAGCACCTGGAACACTGGGCGGGAAATTGAAACTCGTATGTTGAAACACACATTGAGAAATATTTTTTAACTCCCTTTGCCCAGACACTTTTCAAGTTAAATTATATTGCATTCCTTCTATCTAGGAATTTATAGACTGCTATCATACACTGAAGAGAGGTAAATAGCACGTAAGAAATAGTTTGAGCCATAGAAGGGGAAAAAAAGAGGAAATACAGAACATTTTACTGTAGTGTAGAATAAATGGAATTCCATGTTCTCATCATGATTATCTATGAGAATTTTGCTATTGAGGACAGTAAACATATACAGCAGTAAAGGGATGAGTTAAACAACCTTTAAGGCCACTTCTCATTCCAGGATATGTTGGAAAATATATAAAGAAAGAAATATGCTGTAATTGTTGAGGAAGGGACAATCATAGAGCTAAGGCGACTTCCACATGGCAGGTTGTGGGGGATGAAGAGAAGAAATAAACACCAAGGATTGATTTTTTTTAATTTTATTTTTTATTTTTGCTTTCAATTTGTGCCAGCTTTCACTTTATCTTAGTTTGCAGTTTTGTTTTTTTTTTTTACTTCTTCCTCCTGTAGTGATTCTCTTGCCCTCTTGCCTCCCATGTAGCTGGGAAGCTGGGATTACAGATGCTAGCCACAATGACCAGCTATTTTTTTTTTTTTTTTTTTTGTAGAGATGGGGTCTCATTCTGACTCACTCTGCCTCTTTGCTGTTCTTCCTCTGGTCTCAAACTCAGTTGAGCTCAGGCAATCCACCTGCCTCGGCCTCCCACAGCACTGGGACAACAGGTGTGAGCCACCACGCCTGGCCCAAGGATTGATTTTTGACACATATTTCTACATTTGCTGCCAATTCAAATTGGTAATTGTGTTTGGATATAGCAAAACAGAACCACAATGATTGAACACTTTCTTGTGCAGTCTAATTGATATGTTTATAATTTGATTAAGACTTCCAATATAAGGTGGCGCCTGTGGCTCAAAGGAGTAGAGTGCTGACCCCATATGCCGGAGGTGGCAGGTTCAAATAGAACCCTGGCCAAAAAAGACTTCCAATATATCCACCCACATGATTTTTTTTTCTAATTATACTTTTGTTCTTTTTTGGTTTACCTTCCAGGAACATATTATCTTTCTTATTTCTCATGATAAATTAATATGGGAATTCACATCTGTAACGTAATGAACAATATCAGATTAGCCTATTCAGTCAAAGTCAGATAAAAGTGGATAATTTAATTGAATGAGGCTGTCTTTACCATTTAACTCACCTGTTTAAAACATCTAACATGTCTACAGTAGTCTTAAAATATATATATAAAACAATATGTTACTTCAAACAACAAAGTACATAACATGTACATGATCATAATACCTGCACTTATCACTTGTGTTGCCCCAATTTCCTTTGATTTTTGTTTAGGCCTTTCAGATTCTAATCATTTGGAAGTTAGAGAGCCCTTCTCAAAATATTTACAAATGAAAAAGTATATGGCTCATTATATCAAAAGCTAATATAATAGCATCTTGACGGGGTATTATTTATTTGACAATTTTGAATGAGGACCTAATCTGAAAAAGGAGCAGATAGTAATATTATATATCTAAGAATATTTAATGATGACCAGATAGGTTGAATAAAATGTGAAGACAAAGAAAGAAATGCATATTGGCTTGATTTAAAGTCTCTTCAGTTTGCAATATTCTGAATACTAAGATAGATGAGGTTGGAAGATACACGTTGTTCTTGTCTCTAGGGAAATTGCTTCACTTTACTTATAAGATGTATTGGTGTTTTCTACTTTTTTCCCTTTTACTTAATTCCAACTCTCTCAATAAAATATAATTGGATTTTAGACCCTGAAGCAGAATAGAAGTTTTATGTTGTGTTTTTGTCATTTATACTAAACTTTTATCATATTGAAAAGAGTAAAACATCTAGGAAAAAAACCTAAGAGACAAAAAAATATGAGCCTCTGAAGGAAAGAATACAAAAGGGTACAATATTTGATTTTTCAAGGTGTGAAACAGGCTTTAATTATTATGGGTTTTGATCTGCTCTCAAACAAGGGTAGTTTAGGCATGGATTAGCATTATTTGTCATGTGTTTAGAAAAATACAATTGTCAGTTATTTCAGGGAAAAAAGTCTATTTTTTGAAAATTAATGATTTAGATTTTAATCTTTTTATGGCCAGAAGTAAAAAAACGAAATATTTGAAAATGTATAATCATTATTACGAACAGAAATTATAAACAAAGGTGGGAATTGGAGGGTTGAGAAACAGTCTTTGATTCAACACTTATTATTGATCGTCAGCTTCATGAAAGGCACTCAGCTAGTCAGTGTAAATAAAGTAACAAACAAGATTGCCAGCGGGCATAATTCAACACTCATCTCAGTTTCACATTCCTATAATTGTCCACTGTACATCTCCACTAAGATGTTTTGTAGGCATTTCAAACATAATGTGTACCAAATATCATTCTCGATTTCCCCCCAAGGGGAAATTAAACTTCAGAGTTGTTCAAGTCTAAAATAATTGAAGGTTTATTATTTATTTGCCACTTCTTTTTAATTCCATATTATCCATCAGCAAGTACTATGAACTCTACTCCAAAATGTCTGTTAAATTTATGGCTTTTTCTCAATTTCCATCGTCACCAACCTCAAAACCAGCTTTGAACCTAACAGTTATATGTATACTGTTGAAAAAAAAACATTTGTCTCCTAATCACTTTCTGCTTCTAATCATGTTTGCACCTCTGTAACTCATTCTCCATAGAACACCCAGAATTATCTTTTCAATATAGTAACTAATTTTTTTTCACTTTTTTGCCTAAACCCATTTGTTAGTTTCTCCTTGCTCATTATATTCCTTTCACATTGGGTTCCTAAACCTACTGTCCTACTGTTAGGTTAACCTATTACTATTCTGTTTTGTTCATGCCTTATCTTCAATAGAAGATAACCTTCTCACATATCTTTAATTGGCTGTCTCATTTACATCTTTGAGACCACCTTTTAAATATCATTTAAGTAACAAGGAGGTGGTCTCTTAGCTGCCTGTCTAACATGGCTTCCTATGGCCACATCTCACAGTAATACATTGTCTTGTTTAAGATTGACTTCACAATAATTACTACCATTTGAATATGTTTTAAAAATTATTTGCTTGTTATTTCTCCCTCTTTCCCCCTGACTGGATAGATGATAGCCTATACAGAGCATGGTCTTTGGTACCTCTTCCACTGTTTTATCTTCCGAGCAACAGAATATATTTATCAGAAAGTAGGTGTGTAATAAATATTGGATAAGTGAATAAATACACGATCATGTGCCTTATAACAGGGTTTTGGTCAATGGTGGCCCACATCGATGATGGTGGTCCTGTTAGTTAGGAACAGCTCTCTTGGGAAGGAGGACAAGGTGGGGCCTCCAGGCCTCTATCTTGGTGACATATATCTTAATTTTATCCCAAGTGATGGCTCACATCTGGGGAGGTGGGAATGTCCTACCAGTCTACCAGTGAGAACTAGCATGTCAACTGCAAAAGGATGTACAAGACTCCCTAGCCTAGCAACAGGTCCAATGGAGTCTTGAGCGTGACCTAGAACAGCCTTAAGGCTAATTATCATGTCATTAGCTTAGAGGTAATTTTGGTTCACACCCCCTAATATGCTCTCAGAGAGGTTCATTGGAGGTCCACATGGGCAGTAAGACTCTGGTTTGAAAGTCACCTCTGAACCACAAGGTAGACCTGACCCAGCTGCTATAAAAGAGATCCAGCAGCCATAACCTTTCCTTCTTTTCATACTTGCCTTTGCACTGAGGGCCATGTTGGGGACCAGTGCCAAACTATGCTGTGAGTTCATTCCCAGTGACTGGTGGGACAAAAGGATGAGGGAAAAATAAGTTTGAAGACCCAAGAAGAAGGTTTTAAAAAGCTGGCCAGAGGACTTTTCACCTCCAAGCATGAGGAGGTGAAAGGTCCCTAGCTCCTTTTTATTACACACAGCACTGTTTTAATCATTAATCTAATGGGGGAATGCTAAACACTTAGTCATGGTTGTTGCTGGGCTTGTATTTTCTAACCAAACTGTTTCTTTAACTATGTTAATTGGACTGATTTACCTCTTACTTTTATTGCTCTACTAAGGTATTTATGATCTTAACACAGAGCATGGGACAGGGAGCACAGTCTGGGAACAGGATGTCAAAGCACACCCCACTCAGACCACACACAATCCTGGGAGTGGTGATTAAACCCCTGGGAAGACTTGTGTGCAGCCATGCTGGTGCTGCTGCCAATACCGAGATGAAAGAAGAAAGGTGCTATCTTCTTCCTTATCTTCCTGAGATACTTTCTCTCTCTTTTTTTTTTTTTTTTTTTGAGACGGAGCCTCAAGCTATTCCCCTGGGTAGAGTGCCATGGCATCACAGCTCATAGCAACCTCCAACTCCTGGGCTCAAGCGAGTCTCCTGCCTCCGTCTCCCAAGTAGCTGGGACCACAG
>CAUYQV010073542.1:0-12835 GCA_963574575.1 Galagoides demidoff | reverse complement strand
CTCCCTCCCCCCTCCCCACATTCTTAGGCTATTTGGTTATAGCTTTCATATAAAATGTATAAATTAGTTTCATAATAAAGGTGTGTACATTGGATACTTTTTCCTCCATTCTTGCAATACTTTGCTCAGAAGAACGTTCTCCAGTTCCATCCATGTGAACATGAAGGAAACCTTCAGTTTGATGGGGAGGACCAGCCAACTGTTCTGTGGATGGCCCATCAGTTCCGACTTTCCTGGCATTTCCTCGTTGTTCGATTTAGGTCACGTGACTTGCTGTTCCTTCTTCCCCGTACACCACGTCACGGGGATGTCACGGTGCTTAGTTACTGGTGATATTAATCTTGTCCTTTGGCTGAGCTTCTGTGTGCCGGAACTCTCCACTATAAAGTCACTGTTTTTCCTTTGAAATTAAAAAACATCTTGGGATGACATGCAACTATCCTGTCTTTGAACCAGACTGTTTTTTAACCAGCTAATTTTAGCTTTCCTTGATGAGTCCCTCTGGAACAATTAGTCCTGTGATACATGCAAATGGTGATATTTTATACTTCCTTTTCTTTTTTCTTTTTTTGCTCTATGTCACTCTGTTACCCAGGCCGGAGTGCTGGGGCTTCATCACAGCTGTGATTGTAGGTGTGTACCACCACACTTGCTCACTTCCCCCCCATTTTTTGTGGAGGCAGTTTGCGATTTTTCCCACTGTTCTCGAATTCCTGGGCTCAGGCCATCCTCCTGCCTTGGCCTCCTGGCTAGGATTACAGACGTGAGCCACTATGCATAGCCAGTGACCTATTTTTTTATTTCTTCTACATTTAATTGGAATTCCAAGATAAGGAAGAATTACATCTTTTCCTTCTCTGATTTGCTACTAATGCATTCACGGACCTCATTTTATTTTATGGGTTATCATTAATTAGTATTGATATTTTTTGTTATTGCTGTTATTGCTCTGATTGTCCCAAGATTTAGCCTTTGGAAGATCCTTTAACTGGGATCCCGATTCCTTTTGACATGCCCCGGTCATTTTAAAAATGCTTCCTTAGTTTTAGGCAGCATAGGATATTGCTAGAACATATTATATTTCCCTCACCTCAGTCCCTAGCTAAGCAGTCTCCAAATAGCCCTTGTTCCTTCTACTGGAGAAGGGGTTAGAAACCAAGATCTGTGAGTCAGTGTGCTTATTTTTACTGGGGTGTTACTGCCTCTTAACCCTCTCAAGGAACAGGGCTGTTTGCTGGCGTCCATTTAAATACATACACAGAAGCATGCACACATTCGTGTCTGGATCCGTGTCTCTCTGTCTGTATATTAAGGACCAGGGGTTGACATTGTCACTGATTCTAGTCCAGTGCCACACTGCCGATTCTAGCCTTTCCTTGCATTTAGAACTCCTTTCTTCAACAGTGAAACACCTGCGCCTCAATCCTAGTGTGTGTGTGTATATTACATATATGTGTGTAGTTTCAAAATTGCTAACACGGCCATCTGTTGATTACAACACACACTAGCTATGAGATAGTCTATGTGCACATTTCTTTTTGTCTTGTAAGCTTTCTAGTAGATGGTCGAAATAGTGTTTTTCTTGCAGCCCAATTCATAATTGCTGGGTCATGGAAGAAACCCAAATGCCCATCGACCCACGAATGGATCAATAAATTGTGGTGCATGCACAGCATGGAATACTATGCAGCCCTGAAGAAGGATGGAGACTTTACCTCCTTCATGTTTATATGGAAGGAACTGGAAAATGTTCTTCTTAGCAAAGTATCTCAAGAATGGAAGAAAATGTATCCAATGTACACAGCCCTGTTTTGAAACTAATTCATAGCTTTTATAGGAAAGCTATAACCTAATTATTATAGCCTTAGAATATGGGAAGAGGAGGGGAGAGGAGGTGGGTATGGGTGGAGGGAGGGTGATTGGTGGGGTTACCGCTATGGTTTATCTTACAAGGGTACAAGTGAATCTTTCTAAAAGCAGAGTATGAATGTCTTAACTCAATAACTAAGAAAATGACATGAAGGTTATGTTAACCACTTTGATGAGAGTATTTCAAAATGTATGTGAAAACAGCACACACTGTACCCCATGATTGCATTAATGTACACAGTTATGCTATAAGAAATAAAATTAAAAAAAAAAGAAATAGTGTTTTTCTAGGTTACCTAGGTCAGTTCTTTTTTCTGCAGTTTTAGCCAGGGCCCGGCTTGAACCCACCGCCACTGGTGTACAGGACCGGTGCCTTACTCCTTGAGCCACAGGTGCCGCCCTCTTTTTTCCTTTTTACAATCTCTCTATTTATTTGCAATAGGGTTAAGCCCATTTGCTACTGTCTAAAATCCCTTTGGGGTCCCCACCCCACTGCCACCACCACAGAACTGATTAATTTTAATTATTTATCAACCCTTTGAGTAAGTGATCAGCAAGATGGTTCTGAAAGCCAGCAGCATGCAGAAAGGATTACATAGCTACGAACTGCTCCTCAGCCCTGTCTCTGCTACACTTTCATTTTTATCATCCTTCCCCATCCTGCCTGCACCTGCTGGGTAGTTTCCAAGTCATTGGCCCTGTTTAGCTTGTACACAAGAACAAATAGGTGACTTTTCTTATATCCCCTTCATCCTCACATGAATGACGGCATGCTATATATATTACATTCCACTTTTTACCCCCCTGCTGAATAGTGTGTCCTGGAAATTTCAGTGCACTAAGGTCTTGCCCATTCCACACTCTTTATTTACCTCTCACGGAGGTGTCACCTACGCACAGTAATGCAAATCTTAGGTATGCAGTTTGATGACTTTTTCCCCAAGTGCTAACGTCTGTAAACACTATTCAGTTGATGATTTGGGACATTGCTGGTGTTCTGGAACATTCCTTCATGCTTTTTCTCAGATTCCTCCACCTCACTCCCCACCAGAGTTCTGATTTTTACCACTATGGACGAGTGCTGCCTGTTTTTGAGCCACACGTGATCAGACTCAGACGCCGCGGACTCTCCTCCTTGTGGTTTCGTGTGTTGTACTTTCCATCCCATCCCCATTCATGTCCTGGTGCAGCTCAAGGGTGATTTCTGAATCTGAAAACTTCATCTTCTGTTATGCTGCAGTGGGCTGGGTGCAGGGGGACAGCTCGCAGAATTAAGGCATTCTGCGCCTTGCTTAGAAAGAGATTACGTCTTGTTTTATGAAATTCTTTTAAAAGCTAGAACTACCTTTGGCATTCTCTGGGTCTCTACATCCTAACCAGCTTAGAAGGAAACTTTCTGTCAAACAACTGAAAAACAAGTGGCTGCCACTTGGTTTGAAATAAATATGTGTGCATTCGATCTCAATCTCTATAAATCACTTGGAGGGGCATTGATGTAATTCTATTGAAATATAAGGTGAAGCAGAGGTGATATTTCCTTCATTTATTACCTTATAATTACTAGGTACATGCTGGGCAAATTAGCGAACAGTTCCAAAACCACTGGTTAAGGAATAAAGAAAATCAGACAACAATTAAATAGTTTATCCATTAATTCACTAAGCCTTTATACTTATTATGCTAGGCATAGAGAGTTGGGTTGGTCTGGCTGGAATGTGTGGGTTCTGCTCAGAAGGATATTGTTTGGTGCCAGAGAGTCGGCCTGGCCTCTCGGTCCCTTCCTTGACTAGGCTTAGTTCACCCAGAGCTCAGGGTTGCAGAGTCCGCTAGAGGTGATGACTGGGTCACCTAGCACTGGGAAAAGGGCTAGTGCTCCCTGAGTTGCAGAAATAAGACCTCATAGATAGTTCTGGATTGAACATTATCTTAGCAATACTATAGGCATGAACACAATGCCATTTCTTGGCTGGGGTCTCAGCATTATATGTAGCCTGTCCCACAGGGGAAACCCTGCCCTCTTAGCCTTCCATGCTTTTGCAAGATAGAGGACGACAATATGAGGAGGAAAAGACATTTCCCCCAGTAGCTCATCCAGGTTACCCCACTGAGCGCCTCTGCCTAACACATGCACGCAGGGTGAACATTCCTACACAATCACACATGCTTTTGCATTCTGCGTTCTGCACCCACTGAGCAGAAATGAGCTGAAACCCAAGACTCTGCTTTCTACTTTAAATTTTCCTCTCTCTGGTAACTGGAATTACCTGCCGTAGGAAATTCCACAGCGCAGTGGTGATAATGTCCTACAGGCAATTTCAGCTAATTAGGAGAGAAATGTCCTAATTTACAAGGGAAAAGACAGTTGTCTGGAGAATAATTAATTTCTGCCACAAAAGATGCATATATTAGTATGGTTACCTTCAAGAATTAATTACTCCGTTTTTTGACTACTTGTCTTTTCTGGAATGTGGCTTACTTCAAAATGTAATTAAAATATTTAGCACATAACAGATCGAAAATCATTGCTGCGTTGAAGCCAGAATGCAAGGAAGGAAATATTAGTTTGTAAATGTGCTGCAGTTTCTCATTTTAATTCTTCTGGGCAAGGACATTGGACTTATACAGTAACATCTGTTGCTGTGCTAAGTTTTCTAGGGAATTTGAGGTTGCACTGCCTTGTGCTCGCACTGTGAGTGGTCAAAGAAGGAAGAACTGATTTTTTTTTCATGTTGTTGCTTTAATCTCATGATAAGAGGGTGCTGAGACAGCGCTGGGTAGTGGTTACACCCCTACTGATGGCTCCACAATCATCTCCAGTGCTTGCATCTTGGTGATGCCAGAGAATGTCTACTAACAAACCCCACCGTGAGCTGCCAGGGTGCAAACCATGGATTCTTGGAAGCCATCTGGTCCCACATGCCCATTGTAGAATCTCATTGTTCCCCATCAGGAGACAAACTCCCTCCTCCACCCTCGAACCTGAGGGGTGTTTATGGTCACCTCAACACATAGAAAGTAGCAGGGGTAATGCTAGCTGACTTCCTAGGCTGGGTCATAAAATTCAACGTGGCTTCTACCTGTTCTGTGAACATTTGCTCTTGGAACTCAGCCACCATGTTGTAAGGAAGCCCACACCACACCAAGAGGCCCTGTGTACTTGGTTCATCAGTAGCCCTAGCTATAACCTCAGCCAGCCTCTGCCAACCTCCAGACACGTGAGTGAGGGAGTCTTTGGAAGGTCCTGCCCTGAGGATTCAAGCTGCCCCGACTAAGACCAAGAGGAGCAGAAATGAACCATCTCCACCAAGTCCTGTCAAAGTTGTACATTTGCGAATGAATTTGGGACAATGTCTTATGCTACCATAGTAACTAAAACACAAGCTAAGACTTATTTATGAAAGGAATACTCTTTGAGGAAAGTTTATCTGTGGTGGATTGTAGAGTTTGCATTTAATTAGTGTTTGTGGAAGAAAATGCTTAGGGAAATAAAAATCAGTTAGTCAATAATTTACTTTACCCAAATGAGTTTAGAAGGCTGCCCCCCCACCCATATACCTATCATTTCTCGCACACATTTTCTGCCACAGACCTTAAGAATACTTTTTTTTTTTTAAAAGACAGTCTTATCTGTTGCCCAGCCCAGTTGCCATGGTATCATAGCTCCTAGCAACCTCAAACTCCTGGGCTTAAGTGATCCTTCTTTCCCCAGCCTCCCAAGTAGCTGGGACTCCAGGTGCCCACCACCACACCTTGCTAGTTTTTCTATTTTTAGTAAGAGACAGGGGTCTCAGCCTTTCTCAGATTGGTCTTGAACTCCAGAGCTCAAGCAATCCACTTGCTCAGCCTTCCAGAGTGCTGGGATTATAGGCATGAGCCCCTGCACCCAGCTGAGAATACATAATTTCCCCCTTTGCCTTGGTTCCAAGGTCAGCTGGTGCCAGTGTGCAGAAGCTCACAGGCCTTGCATGCTCATTTTCTGGGGTCTATAAAATTCTCCCTCTGTGACATTGAGTTATCAGGAATCCCAAGAATGAGGAGATGGGACTCAAAGGGAAGAGTGTTCAGTGACAGCTCCCTTCCCCCATGGCTGCAGATGGCATCACAGCAACTTAGTGACTTCACAAATAAAACACGTGCCACCCCTTGGCACCCTTGTAATTTCTAGAAATTTGTAAAATGAGGAGGATAACAACTTTCCGCCTCCCTCCTTCAGGATTGTGTGGAGTGGGACAGTGGGTATGTGCTTGCACAGTGCTTCAGTGTGGAGGGGTGCGTCTGTGGAGAGTATGTCACTCCTAATAGCATGTTGTCCAGAAAAACCACCATAATGGACCACCGAAATAGCTGCCTCTGACTCAGTGTTGATTCAAGAATATTCACCTGATGAAACAGCCCTCACCTTCCATCCAGCAGGAAGAATTGCCTTTGGAGTTGTGTTAAAGCAGTTGGCTTGGGCACGGTCTGCACTGTTGGTGCAAATGCAAACTCATTCACGCACTGCCCACACACTCCTGGCTGGGGGGATGCATGTTGCCCTGGGGATCACCCGGCCACTGTCAGTGGAATGTTTGCTCTGCCAATTCCAATAGAGCTCCCATTCCTTTGTCAAATAGGCATTTTCACAGCCTTGAGGGTGGTTCATTTTTCCCAGGTGCCAATTGCTTTCTGGAGATGATGACATGGTTCTTTGTTCGTTTATAAGTCCACGCTGATTATAGGAGTTGCATAGATATAGGAGCTGAAGGTTGCCTTCTTCATAAGGGTAGTTTTGGAAAAGGAAGCCAGAAATTAGACAGGGTGCAAAGAATCCTTCCTGGCTGTGAGGCAGATTTTTAGAAACCAGTGACATTTCTCAGCTTGCCCTGGATAGAGACATCCTTTTCCTCCTCCTGTGGCTACAGAAAGTGTTTATGGGGAAGGTGCAGCAAAACCTCGGCCTTTAATGGAAAATTCTGTCTTCTAATTTGATATGAAGAGCAGTCATAACAGGAGTCATGTAGGCTCCTTGTGGTTTTATTTTTGCTGTTACCATTTTTATTCGGGTCAGTGAAAAATGACAATCTGTCCCATCTAAAATTAGGATATTAGGAATCCGTTGTTAGGTGCCATCAGAACGTGCAGATGGGAAGCAAATATTTCAGCCGGTCCTTGGAACATTTGGAATCAGCCAGGGAGATGATGGGCTGTGCTCTTCACACCTCAGAGGGGCCGTGGCTGGAACCCAACCCTGTGATTCCGGTGCAGGGAGGCAGTAGCAGGTGCCAGCCGGGTCAGGTGGGTCTCCTGATGTCTGAAATTGCCTTTTTCGTTTTTGCTGTTGCAGTTTCTGGAAGCCCAAGGACAGCATGCTTTTGTAAGTTTTGACAACATGAACGTTTTCTGGGATCAGGCAGGCATGGTGACATTGGAGGAAGCTCTGGGTATAAACGCACAAGGAACGAATGCCCTGCTGGGAATAGGCAAGTGCGGGCTAAAAACACCGCCGTGGCCACACCACGGGGGCAGCTCCATAACTGGCAGGATCCACGCAAGGTGAGATGTGCAGCCTGCTTTTCAAAACTTAACAGTTCAAAGATGATATCTGCAGAGTGTTAAGCTGTGGAACCTGTCTGTCCATAGTCTGGAATGTCCTGAAATGCCGTCTGGGTGGAAGGATGCAGTATCCAGCTTCCGCGGCTTAGCATAGTGGACACACGCTGTGATTCTTCCCTTCTTAACTCGAGGAGCCCTCAGCGGGATGGCCACACCACCATTTGTTTTTGTGTTTACTTTTGCTTAGAAGGGATTTTTCTGGCCTTTCCCAGGTCTGGTGACAACTAGGTAGCTGATCAGCACAGCTGTGTCCCCTTCTTCCTGGCGACTCCGTCTCCCAGCCTCCCTTGCTGCTGGCTGCAATCATAGGAGCGAGTTTCAGTCACTGGAATGTGAGCGGACGTCACGTGTGCCAGGGCCTGGCCCAGGAGGTCCTCCCCAGCCTGCCCCTCTGTTGTCTTGCCCTCCTGAAATCTAAACTAGGATGACAACCTCATAAGTCACATGCTAAAGATGACTGAGCCACATGTTGAAGGAATTTTAATCCACGAGTCACTATCTGGAGAAGACCTGCCCATAGGACATCCCAGGACAAGAGGACCACTAGTGTGAAAACCTCCCACTGGAGTGAATCTCCCTGAAATCTCCCACTGGACTGCAGTGGTCTGCAGAATGACCCTGGCTCAGAGGGGCATGTGTGAGATGCAGACAACAGCCCTAGGACCTGCCAGTCTTTATCAGCTGTGTGCTGCCCCTGCTACGTGGGGTTTCCTGGGAAGGACATCACAGGGCACAGCCATCCCATATTTTGCCTTCCATGTCTATGGATAAGGAACCTAGAGAGTTGTTTAGCTACCAGTCTTCAGATTTGGGAAATGCAGACGAATGTCTTGGGTGTTTGTGGTAGACAGAATAATGGCCTCTTGGCCTCTTCAAGATGCCCATGTCCTAATTTCTGACACTTGTTAATATGGACCTTTGCAGACATGATTGTTAGGGGCGTTGTGATGGAGGAGACGACCTTGGAGTATGTGAGTGGGCTCAATGTTGTTACAGGGGCCCCAATAAGAAGGAAACAGATTTACAGTCAGAGAAGAGGATAGGCCAAGAGAAGCAGAGATCAGAGGGAGAGTTGGAAGGCACTGCACTATTGGTCTTGAGGTGCAGGAAGGAGCCTGGAGCAACCCTTTCAGGCAGCCCTTAGAAATCACAGAAGGAGATTTCTGCGTCTGTTCAAGCCTCCAGAGGAACCAGCACCGCTAACACCTTGATTTTAGGGTGTGTGACATCCAGGAGGGTAAGATAATACATTTGTGTTGTTTAAGCCTCTAAATTTGTGCCAGTTTTTGCTACAGAAGCCCTAGGAAACATGTGTGATTGCAGATTTATGTTGTAGTTTCAAAGTATTTGAGGATGGGTGCATTTCCCCTTCGTCTCCCAGCTACTGAAATAGGAGAGGAAGCTGAATAGCTCCACGTTCCAGGGTCAGCTGTCACGGTGCTGACCGCACTGTAGCTACGGATGACCAAAGAAATTATAGGTCAAGTTACACCCACGGCTCCAAAATCCTCCATCAAGAGAGGCCGTAGAAGGTGTTCATGAGGAACGGTGATGCAAAACCTCAGCCTTTAATGGAAAATTCCATCTTCTACTTATACAAAGACCAGTAATAACAGGAGTAGTAAGGTCATTGCGGTTTTATTATTGTTGTTACCATTTTTATTCAGGTCAGTGAAAAATTATAATCTGTCCCATCTAAACTTAAGGATATTAGGAATTTGCTGTTACAGTCTCACCTTTTTTTTTTTTTTCCCCTATAAGCTAGCACTGCAAAAAACATTTGAACATTCTCTATTTGGGGAAAAAAATTCAACAATGCAACTGAAGTGTGGCCTTAAAAGAATCCTATGGAATTATTTCTCCAAACCCAGACTAAATAGAAATTAGTCCTGGTGGAAGGATTTCACATTTGTGACAGGGACAGCCTTGCACCTGGGTTTCCTTAGCTCTCGTGGTGAGAAGATGCCCTGGCAGATGCTGTGTTGCCATCTGAAAAAGATCCCTCACTTTCCACCCAGTGTAAATCATTGGCAGTGTATAAACTCAGATCATTTCATATTTTTTATTGGATTCTATACATCACTATAAAAATACAAGAACTAGGCTCGGCGTCTGTGGCTCAGGTGGCTTAGGTGCCAGCCACATGCACCTAAGGTGGCGGGTTTGAATCCAGCCCGGGCCCGCCAAACAACAATGACGGCTGCAACCAAAAAATAGCCTGGCGTTGTGGCAGGTGCCTGTGGTCCCAGCTACTTGGGAGGCTGAGGCAGGAGACTCGCTTGAGTCCAGGAGTTGGAGGTTGCTGTGAGCTGTGATGTCACGGCACTCTACCCAGGGGGACAGCTTGAGGCTCTGTCTCAAAAAAAAAATACAAGAACTAAATCAGATTTGCTCCTAACCCTAAGCTGGGCGGATAAACACAGAGTCCCACACCCACACCGTCAGCATCTGCTCCCTAGTAGGGTTCTTTCTAATGAGAGAAAACTCAGTTTCCGTTGCAGAGAAGGAGGAGCTTCCCCAGAGCTCTCACCCTCCTGTCTGCTGGAGATAAGCGCACCTGACCTCGCAGAGAAATTCCGTGACATCCCCTGGATTTGGGACTATTATGCATCTCAGAGTGAGGTTCATGGAGTCACATAGCCCACCAGTAAACATCCCTGAGGTCCCGGAGGGGCTGTGCTTGCTGTCCTGCTGAGCTTGAGAGGACTCACCTCGAGGGCAGAAGACCGTGTCCTCTGCCTTGCAGTGGTGCACCTGCCTCTCTGGGAGCCTCTGGGGCCGCCGAATTAGGCACAGCAGGCACCGTCCCTGGGACCCACTGAAATGTTTGCATCTCCTTTAAAGTTAAGAGAAAAAACATGACTTTAGCTTACATTCTATTTGTCTTTCTTCAAAGGGTCACAGAAATAAAAAAAAAAACCAGTATGTTGAAATTAGTAGCAATATGTAAGTCTATATAATATTTTATACATAAATGTATATGTCTAATTTACAGGTTTGTATTAATGTAATATATAGAATGTATATAATTTGCTTACATATAAAAGCAAATATATAATTGGTATGTTCATAATTATAGAATAATATGATGTGAGTGATATTTATATATGTATATCATGTCATTATCTGATATGACTGTGACCATGTTCATTGCCAGTGATTTATCACTTGGTGGAAAATGAAGCATCTTTATCAGATGAGCTCATCACTGTCTAGTTACTTATATATTGTACAATAATTATACGGTTATTTTATATTATAATTTTATTATATAATTACATATTATTACAAGTAAGAATAAACAACAAATATATACAGAATTGTATAAAATAAGTACATAATTTATAAACTTATATAAAAAATTTTTATGTATCAATAAATATATGTGGGTCTATATGTGTGTAGATGTCTGTGTGTGTATATGTGTGTGGCGTCTACCTCTGTGAAGTCTGCCCTGACCAGTCCTGCAGTCCCCACCAAAGAAGGTGTTAGCCCACGAGCAGCATCCAAGGGCCTGCGTTCCAGTGTCCGGGGTTTGCTCTGGGGACAGGGGTTTTAGTCCTGGAAATGTGTCCATGGCAAGAAGTCCAGCTCACCTTCTCTCATCTCTCCCAGCCCGGGCCCAGGGCAGGCAGCATGAACTGCATGTTGGAGCCCGACGGCATGCTCAGTCTAGTGCCAAAAAATTGAATACACATTTAAAGAAAGGAAAAAACTGCATTAAAACTGTAACATTCAAGTCACATTTGACGTCTGCAATTAGAAGAGACACAGGTACAATATGGGTATAAGAGGTCAGACAATTAAGTTTGAGAACTCATACTGGAAAACGTGCCACACGGCCCATGGCTGGACGTCACTACGGTCCCCTTGGAGGGGCTCCCCTTGGGAGGCTGTGTACTGATGCCAGCACCTGGTCTCCCCTTCACAGCAATTTTGGAACTCTTTTTCCGAAATGGCCATCAGAGCTGTCATTCTACAGGGTCTAACCATTAAGTTTGAGAACTCATCCTGGTAAATGTGCTTTGAATATACTTCCATATTGAGTGTTATAATTTTAAAACAGTTTGTCCTTACCTAAAATATGTCGACACTTTTTTGGAACCTTCTGTATTATTCCTTCAGAGTGTGATTTCAGGTGGACATCCAGTTGGATTTACAGACCCTCCCTAACCCTGCGAGTCAGAGGGGCAGGCAGTGGGCCACACCCCCACAGCAGGAGCCAGCAAGTTCCCTGGGCTCCGTCCTCAATTGCTCTTCCTCACCAGGTGGGGATGCATCAGGAACACCTCTAGGAACTTTTTTTTTTTCCCTGCAGTTTTTGGCTGGGGCTGGATTTGAACCCACCACCTCTGGCATATGAGGCTGGCGCCCTACTCCTTTGAGCCATAGGCACCGCTCATACCTCTAGGAAATTTTACACGAAGCCCATCAACTATTTTACAGCCAGAACCACCTGGGGTGGCCCAATTCCAGATAATTCAGATGAGAGGCGAGAAAGCATCACAATCATTTTGTTGTGTGAGCAAACTGGGATGAACACACCAGGAGGAGTGATGATCAGTGAGTTCTGCCTGTGTAGTTTTGGGGAGTTCCCTGTGATTATCCCGAGTGCTTGCTCTTGTTTGTGTATTTTAAATTTTTAACCTTTTAAATATTTTATTTTTAAAAATTTTTTAACTGACACATGATAATGATCCATATTTACGGGGTACCTAGGGATGTTGTGATATATATAATGTATGTGATGCAAGTCAGGGTAATTAGCATACTCATCACCTCAGACATCTATCATTTTCTTGATGGTGGGGGCACTCCATGTTCTCCTGGTAGAAAAATGTAAAATTCATTAATGATACATAAATAAATTAAAACAAGAGAGCTCCATCCTGTGCTTTCTCGTTTCAGACGATGGCACATTAAGTGCTCATAGAAGATTATTGAGTCGTGAATTTATGGCCCGACAGAGAGGATGGATACGAAACTGTTTATAATGACAAGCTGCATAAACCCATGCATAGGGAAAAGGTCTGGAATAAAATATTTACAAAGGTCAGTAGCAGGGAAGTTTAAATGACTGAGCTATGCATTCATTTTCTTTTGCCTTTGTATATTTCTTTCAGATTTATGGAGAAATTTTGTGTGTTGTCGAAATGATTTTGACAATTTTATCATACTTCTCAAATATTTTAACTCTAAATTTTCATACAGATGACTGGAGCTTGTCCTGAATTTTTTTTTTTTTTTTGAGACGGAGCCTCAAGCTATCCCCCTGGGTAGAGTGCTGTGGCATCACAGCTCACAGCAACCTCCAACTCCTGGGCTCAAGCGAGTCTCCTGCCTCCACCTCCCAAGTAGCTGGGACCACAGGTGC
>CAUYQV010073540.1:0-14650 GCA_963574575.1 Galagoides demidoff | reverse complement strand
GAGTGCCATGGCATCACAGCTCATAGCAATCTCCAACTCCTGGGCTCAAGCGAGTCTCCTGCCTCAGCCTCCCAAGTAGCTAGGACCACAGGCGCCCTCCACAACAACCGGCCATTTTTTTGTTGCAGCCATCGTTGTTGTTTGGTGGGCCCGGGCTGGGGATTCGAGCCTTAGCCGATTGAGCCACAGGCGCCGAGCCATGATATTGTTTCTTGACAGTCTGAAAGAAATGATCTTCTAGGCTGTCATCAGGTTTCAAACCCTTCTGAGAGAGAAAGATTTGAAAAGAAAATGTAAAAGCATATGGGGAAAGAGAGCCTGAAAGAAGTAAGTGCCCAATGGAAGGGCTGAAAGTTGGAGTCTACAGAGGGAGGCCTCACCTGCATAAGCATTTTTCCCTTTAGACACATTCAACAGCCATTTTATGACTTCAGTGACTTGGAAAGACAGGATTGCACCATAGAGGCACACCTGTTACAGTGGCAGTCTTTAGAAGTTTGCTTTGATCAGGCATCTGGCCAGCTTAAAAGAATTTTGATAAGGAAGAGGTTTATGAGGTAACATCGCCTGGACTGTCCTCCCTGAAGCCCTTTTGATACCAAGCAAAAGGTTGTTCAATCAGTTGCTTATCAGGCCTATCTTAATGAGACCTTGGAAATCAGGATGCAAGTTAAATTGTTGCTAGGTTGTTACTCTACTGTCTTAGAAAGTGTACACCCTGTTCATTTCTGAAAGGAGATGTTCTTCATTTTGAGAGTTGCAGCCGGAATAGATCTAAAACCTAACACCAGCCAGGTAACCTGCTGGGTGCAGTCTCCTGGCTTTCAGCATAATTTGCAAATCTGTCTTTGCCATTAGACAAAGGCCAATGACAATGTCAAGCGAATGTTATCCAGTTTTCACTTAGCCCCATTTTAGGTATTCACAGAGCTGACGTTCTAGCACTAAAATATGTGACTCATTTAAAGGTCCAAGGGAGTTGTAGTTCGGTTCCTGCTACTGGACTGGTTCAAAATCATCTGCACGAAGGCGTATCCACAACCTATCTCCCTAACCAGCAACCGTGCTTTCAGTTTACGTGCAATTCTTATAACATTCTCAGACGGTTTCCATGACATTCACTACTGTGGAACTCTGCTTTTCTGGAATCAGGCTGTGTCTGAGTGTGAAACAGAAACATCTGCAGCCGGTCTTTTATTCTGTTGGGCTGCTTTTGTTTATCTGTTTGTTTGTACATAGCTCTACCCGGCACAGCTACAATGGTCCAGGAAATCATAAACATTATGTGACTTTTCACATAGAATAAAATGTGCACCGAAAATGCCTGATTGGTTACAGAGGCTACATAAATAAAGTTGTGGCCATAGTGTGACCCAGGACGGCATGTATATAGTACATCAGAGTTTCCTGAAGCCTGTTACAAGGGACTCATCCAAAGTCTCTAAGTAAATCAGTTGTATAGCAAGGAGAAGGCAGATTTTCTGACATCCAATCCAGTGTTTGTTTGCTACACTACATTGCTTCCAGAAAAAATGTTTGATGACTAGTCAGTTGCCTTCCACAGAGGCAACTTGCGTTATCTTCTTATGCCATGAAATTTGGGGAATTTTTAAGACCTCTTGGTGAGAACCAGAAACTGAAGCTTTTGCTCAACAAAGCTGGTGACCATGTAGAGCAAAGGGCCCACCTGATGGTGTTTTCGAGAAGGCTGACTATTGCAGAAGATCTCAACATTCCAGAGCAGATCAGTTATCTTTAAGAGACTCTGATGACTTCACTGATGTAGGTTTCTCTGGTTGAGCAACTGGACTTCATGATTGCTGCGGCAGCCTTTGGGATCCAGGAAGTCTGGAAAATATTCACAGTCCATTAACAAATGCATTATGAGTTTTCAGGCCTTATCAAAGAATGATTTGGAGGATTACCAGGGGCAATTACCAGGCTCTCTAAAGGGTACAGGTTAGAGGAGAGAGAGGGTAAACTAAGGGGATGGAAGGGGGAAATGAGACAATATGGACAAGAAGATAATGGGGCATACGAGAGAGATGTAAGGGCAGAGACTCTCTTTTAGTTTCCATAATAAGGCTCCGATCGACAGATCCTGTGACTATTATAGACAGGCTGCTGGGTACCAAAGATTGAACATAGTGTAAAAGTGGAATCGCAGATGAACACAATTCTGATAACCAACTCAAGAAAATGTTTCTTCAGATCTGAGTAAAAACAAACAAAAACCAGAAGTGGTAGGACAAAGCTGATCTAAGAACTAACACAGTGCAGCTGGGGCACTTATCTCCTGATCAATGTGCAGTGTTCTGTCTTGCTCGCTGGTATGGGATGGATTTTGTGTCTCCCTGGAATTCACATGTTGAAATCCTAACCCCAAGGTGGTGGTATTAGGAAATAGGGCCTTTGGAAGGTAATTAGGTCATGAAGGTAGATCCCTCATGATGAGATTGGTGCTACTTTAAGAAGAGACACGAGGGTTTGCTTTCTTCCTCTTTCTCTCTACCTTGTGAGGACGCAGCAATAAGATGGTCCTCTATAAACCAGGAAGAGAGCTTTCACCAGAACCTGACCATGCTGGTACCCTAATCTTGGACTTTCAGCCTCCAAGAAAAGTAAATGTTTTTGAAGCTACCACTCTATGCTATTCTCTATTAGAGTAGCCCAAACTGACTTAAGATAGTGGTGGAACAAGCTCCAAGTAAAGAGGACACTCTCATGTGTTTTTGCAGACAGTTACATTCCCAGCACCAGCCACACTGCCTGGCACATGGTAGTGGTTTAATGAGAGGTGGTTTTTTTTTTTTTTTTTGAGACAGAGTCTCACTTTGTCACCCTTGGTAGAGTGCTGTGGTGTTACAGCTCACAGCAACTTCCAACTCCTGGGCTTAGGCGATTCTCCTGCCTCAGTCTCCCGAGTAGCTGGGACTACAGGCGCCCACCACAATGCCTGGCTATTTTTTGTTGTTGTTGTTGTTGCAGTTTGGCTGGGGCCAGGTTTGAACCTGCCACCCTTGGTATATGGGCCCGGCGCCCTACCCACTGAACCACAGGCACCACCCTAATGAGAGTTTTTTTTTTTTGAGACGGAGCCTCAAGCTATCCCCCTGGGTAGAGTGGCATGGCATCACAGCTCATAGCAACCTCCAACTCCTGGGCTCAAGTGAGTCTCCTGCCTCCACCTCCCAAGTAGCTGGGACCACAGGCACCCGCCACAATGCCCGGCCATTTTTTGGTTTCAGCCATCATTGTTGTTTGGCGGGCCTGGGTTGGGGATTCGAACCCACCACCTTAGGTGTACGTGGCTGGCGCCTTAGCCGATTGAGCCACAGGCGCCGAGCCGAGAGTTTTTTTTTGGAAAGAATAAGTGATTGAAATATGTTCTATATTAAATATCTACCCTTTTGAGTTGGGTGATTGGCCATAGGGACAGAAAAAAAAATCGAGAGGATGTGTAGAATGAAAAGAAAACGGCAGAAGGATGTATATATAGGCCTAAATGATAGACCGAGTGTAGTTTATTATTTTGATGAAAGCAAGCTTTGTGTTTTCTTTGCATAAAATGAGAAGATGGCTCTTCATGAGCATACTCTGAAGTCCAGAGTGTCAATGCAAACATGAGTTATCGTCACTGTGCATCTTCGGTAATTCAAAATATCTTTGTTCTTTCTGATCCATTCCCTTAGGGATTTGGTTGGTACAGACTGTGTTTGGGATATACCAAATTGAATAAATCTCAATGTATTTCTGTTCATTCCCTATAGGAAAAGGACTAATGTCTTCACATTTCTTATTAGGCTCCTACGTCACTATATGTATTGCCATAAAAAGGGAGTCTTTAACGCCCTTATGATCAAAGAGTACAAGCAGAGTCTCCTGAATTACCAGGCCAGAGTATTTATTGGCCATGAAAATTCAAAAGCACCCATAGAGTGTTCATAAGAGGTCGCCCACCCCTGCAATTGTCCTGTTTCTCTGTGTTTTTGTGGCAAATTACAGATTGACCTCAAATTTAGGCTCACAGGAACTATTTAAATACATAGCAAAAGAACGAGTGGATGAACTCAGAGGTAATTACCTTGTACAATAAAGGCGATTCTTAGATATCTCCCCAGTACCCAGTACAGAAGAAAAAAAGAACCATCATAACTTTCTTTCCCCCTAGTCAACTTCTTATAACCTCAGCTGCTGGGTCATGATGTCCTTGGCATTTAGCAGAATAGACTATTTGAAAAATGAATCATTACAGAGCATTACTCTTTGAAAAAATCCAAACCCTTGGTGCTTGGATTACTGGTCCTTCATAATTTACCCTAGTCTGTCTGGGTTTGTAGCTTTCCTCCCTCACTTGCAATTAACTTTGTGCAAGTTGCTTAATTACGAGTGTCTCAGTTTCCTGGTCTGTAAAATTATAATAATAACAGTGTCCATCCTGTGAGGTTATTAAGATGTTTGTATGATTTTAGGCGTAAATCATTTTATAATTGCCCTTGGCCCACAGAAAGTGCCTGACAAATGTGTTTCTCTTATTATTTTTCTATCATTATTACTAAAAACATATTTTATCCGCAGATAGTTAGAAGTCTGGTAAAAGAGCTGATCATTTGTTAGGGAAGAGGGTGGGGCTGTTTTGGGCAGATGAAGTTTAGGGTGCAGGTAGAATATTCTGTGATGCTATCCAGAAATGTGTTACAAATGTACAATGTCTCAGGATAGTAATTGGGTTGCAGAGAAAGAGACCGAGGCGAAAGCTGTACAGAGGTGAAAACTGAAGCTTAAAGAGAAATGAGACCATGCTGGGAGAGGGCATAGGAAGGGAAAAGGCCTGAACCTTGGAGAAATTCACATTTTTGGAGTCAGAGGCGAAGAAGCTAGCAAGGCCAGTAGAGGAGTGGTCGGAGAAGTAGAACTAGAGTACCTCCAGGGAACAACAGGGAGAAGACATCTTTCAAAAGGGATCCTGTAATCCTAGTACTTTGGGAGGCCGAGGAGGGAGGATCCCTTGAACTCGGGAGTTTGAGACCAGCCTGAGCAAAGAGAGACCCCCGTCTCTACTAAAAATAAATTAGCCAGGTGTCGTGGCAGGCACCTGTGGTCCCAGCTACTCAGGAGACTGAGGCAGGAGGATGGCTGGAATCCAGCAGTTTGAGGTTGCTGGGAGCTGGGCTGATACCAGAGCATTCTAGTCCAGGTGACGGAGTGAGACTCTGTCTCCAATAAAGAAATAACCACATACTTCTGCACGGAAATCATGGCTGATGAATTGGAGACGTCTATTCATTTTTGTCATGTTACTTCTTTATGGCAAAGATTGAGTTTTATCAATATTTACATTTATATTCCCAGCAGGGACTGGCTCATGGTAGGTGGTCAACGTAGTATATCTGTTAAGTGACTGCATCCAAAGGATGTCAGAAAGAGGTATTTCGATGGGCTTTGGAAGGCAGAAGTCAGATTGCAACATGTAAATACGAAGTGGATGGTGAGCAGATGAAAAGATGCTGGTTGAGACCATGGTAATGACAGAGGTGGGAGGATCAGGATAGTAGGTGAAGGAAGTCACAGGCTTTTAAAACACCCGTGGGGGTGAGAGGGGAACCTGCGCGTGTTTTTCTATAAAGAGAAGAGACCTTGAAGATGCTCCAAGAGGAGTGAATGATGGACCCAAGAGGGATAGAGAAATGTGGGATGGGAAGGAGCGTACAAGTGGAGTGCCTCTTTCTCCGAGGGCGCGGAAAAAAGGATGAATAGCAATACAAAAATATTGTCATCTGGGAAAGGATGGTGTGGCAAAGATGAGTTCTGGAGATAGAAAGGAGAGGACACTAGGGAGCTCACTTGGGGTGGTCTTAGTCTTCTCTCTGTCTTGAGAGGATTGAGAATATTGTCGTGGGTAGAGCTGGGGATTTGAACAGAAAAGAATGTTGAATGTTCTACAAAACATTCTCTCTCTGATCTTTCGGCGTGGAAGCATAGACCATTTGATGCACCTTGGGTTCTGAAATTATTTTCTAAGAAATTTTGTCTACTTTTAATAACTTTTAGTTATTAATAGTAAACTGGAGGAAGTTTAGATAAGTCTTTTAAGAGCCAAGCAGCACTTTTTTTTTTTTTTTTTGAGACAGAGTCTCAAGCTGTGGCCCTGGGGAGAGTGCCTGGGAGTCACAGCTCACAGCAACCTCAGACTCCTGGGCTTAAGCGATTCTCTTAAGAATATGCTATACGTGCCCACTACAATGCCTGGCTATTTTTGTTGTTGTTGTTGTTGTTTTAGCAGGCCCGGGTTGGGTTCGAACCCGCCAGCCCCAGTGTATGTGGCCTGGACCCTACCCACAGAGCTGCAGGCGCCACCCCCAGGCAGCACTTTTAAAATAATGATGTAAAATCATGTTGAGTTTTAAGAATGTTTGTTATCAGTTGTTAGTTGCTTTGATAGAGCTTAATTCATTTCATTGCATTATACTTTCTCAACTCTAAGGAAATAAATTTTAAACCTAGGAGAAGAGATGGATTCGTGTTTGGATGACAATAATTCAAATGGGTAAATTACTGTTTTATCTGCATACACCTGGTGAATGTCAGTATTGCATTTGCAGCCCTGCGGATCCCAGGTTCTGAATTTAATCAGACTTTGTGAAACAGGTTTTATTGTTGTTGTTGTTTTCGGGTTGTAATTTTTTTTTTTTTTGCCTTATCATTTTCTTTTTCCAAAAGAGAAAGACTCACTGAGTATCTGCTTGGGAGCAATTGCACTAAATCTGAGTCAGAAGTTTCAACTTGATTTTGTCAGTTTCCCTTAGAGCTTTGAAATTCTTGTAACAAGCTGGTCTGATTTCAGCAACAGAACTCTACTAAGAACCGCACAGACGTGTAGCCCGTGTTTCCTTCAGCATGCAAGTAAATCATACTAGGTTCCAGAAACATCCACACTCATCCCACCCCGAGTAACACAGTCTTGTAACCAGCAAGGTTGTATGTCTCAGTGGGGGGAATATTTTAGAATGACGATCTCTGTGTTCGAGACAGGTTTCTTAGAAGGTCACGTTTATTCTACTTCAGCAGCTGTAGCAGCCGTGAAGAAATAATGCTTATTTTTCTTTGTGGCATTGGAGGCTCCTCAAGAAGTATAATAAAAAAGTTAAATGTCTTTTAACCTCTGATTTCATTCTCAGGATCTCTTTCTTTTTGCTTCAGTGGAGCACTTTTGGCGAGCTCTGAAATTTTAGGTTTGGATCAAAATTAATATTTAACATTTCCTCTGATTCTGGGACAGCCTGTAGCTTTTATCTTGGCCAATTTATACAGAAGCTGATTTTGTCCTGCAGCGCCTCGTGATTTTTTACCTTGCATTCTGCTCTTGGGCAGTAAAAGAATTAAGAATTTTAAGGTGTGGTTTAAAATCTGAATTTTGATTGTGAAGAGTTTCAAGGTTTTTTGGTCTCTATGTTTATGAGGCGAGATGTTTTGATTCATCCATCCGTTGATCAAGTTTATTTTTCATGGATTGGAAAGTACCTTTTTTTTTTTTTTTGGAGACAGAGCCTCAAGCTGTGGCCCTGGGTAGAGTGCTGTGGAGTCACAGCTCACAGCAACCTCCAACTCCTGGGCTCAAGCGAGTCTCCTGCCTCCACCACCCAAGTAGCTGGGACTACAGGCACCTGCCACAACACCCAGCTATTTTTTGGCTGCAGCCGTCATTGTTGTTTGGCGGGCCCAGGCTGGATTTGAACCTGCCAGCTCAGGTGTCTGTGGCTGGCGCCTTAGCCACTTGAGCCACAGGTGCTGAACCTGGAAAGTATTTCTTAACATCTTTCTCCTTTGTGTTCAGTACTTTTAGGATGGACACTATAATTATGATCTTTTGGGTAAGAATATCTGAGGCTCAGACACGACTCATTTTATACTTCAAAGACATAATTTTAATTTTCAGCCACACAAGCGTAAAGGCTGTATTCCAATAATTATTTCCTACCCTTAGTGAATTCTATAACTGATGAACCTTCCTTCTTCATTTTGGCCAGTAGATAGCTTCAAATCAATTTGAGGCCTACTTTCAGTAACTTCATCCAACCTTATATATTTATTTTTCCAGTCACTAATCTTTCCCTGGCCCTTAATATTTTCCATTTCCCCTGTTTCTTCAAACTATTTGCTTTTTCTTTTTTTTATATGCGCTTTTAACCTCAAGAATATTGCAGGATGAGGTGGGTGATAAGTAAATACATAGATATAAATGGTGCTGATAGCCTGGGTTTCCTGTAACCTCCCAGTTGTCTGGAGGACACTTTAGGAAATTTATCACCTCCAGTGACCAGCGCATCTAAGAATATGACTATTTTTTCCAGTCACTTCCTAAGAAGTTTCTGCACCATCATCTTACCATTGTAAGTGCAAATGTCTCTGTGGAGGAGCCACATTGCATAGACTTGGGGAAGTTTTCCAGTATCAATAATATTGGTGAGTGGTCCTTTGAAATAGAGTTGTGGAAATTGTCTTAACAAGCCAGGGCCATGTTATCTTAGCGTTCTTAATGGTCAGTACTTCGTACTCCAGCAAGTATTGCAGTATTCAGAGGCATCTTGCTATCAACTCTCTGAATATGCTACAACTTCTGTCTTTTATTACCTTGAAGCATAAATGCTTACTTAAACTAAGGTAATGTGAGGGCATGCAATACTGCTCAGACATTTAAGACATGGACTTTGAATGTCCAAGTCTCTAAAAATGATCCTTCCTCTTTGGGAAGCTGCACTCTATGACCCTGAGTCAGTAAGCATAGTGATAATATAATCCTCTGGAGCCAGAATGGAGGTTGGTGGGCGGCACCTGGGGCTCAAAGGAGGAGGGTGCCGGCCGGCCCCGTGTACCAAAGGTGGCAGGCCAAAAAAAAAAAAAAAAAAAAAAACAAACCAAAAACCAGAATGGAGGTTGGTATGTCTGAAATGACCGTACATTTTGGGGGGCAGGTGCCACATGCGTTCCGTTGACTCAGTTGGTCAGAATCCTCTGAGTGCATATTTTGAGCAGGGTAATATTGGTAGCTGCCTTTTGGATTTAGGAAACATTTAGCGATGCTATTTTACTGTCTAAAACCTTTTACTGGGCCATTAAATATGTCAAATACAATCCAGTCTAGCGTGTCATCATACCCTCGATTTACAAGGTGATTCTGAAGCATATTATTTGAGAAATCATCAAACGATATTGAGTCCAATAGCACAACCTAGGGTTGTAAGCACTGAAAGCTATTGAATAGGATTTTGATGTTTGGAACTGTGAACTCAGGGTGGAAATGTGCCTTTTCAGTACATTGACAACTTTGCCCAATATATTGATCTCGGGTGAAATTAGTGACGGTGAGAGATTACAATGGCAATGATTTGGGACCTATCAAAGGTCAGGTGCACTGTACGAGTCTGTCTAACATTTCGAAAACCCATTTCAAAGTCAAATGGAATTTCTAGGCATGCTTGGCTTCACTTAGCATGCAAAGAAACAACATTAACCTAGCACCAGCGTGCTATTCGGTATCCCACTCCCGCATTTGTACAGAATATTGCCTTCCTTACTGAAAGAAGAAAACTTAATAGCCCCTGAAGAGCACAAACTGAAATTTCCTATTGAGCCAGCAGTCTAGAGTTGAGATATTATTAGGAACCAAGTGGGCGAGTGGGCTGATGGAGCAAGCGATTAACCTGGCTAATAATGAGTGGGTGCTGGGTGGCATCAGAGTCTGTACTTTCTGCTGAGGACAGGGTGGGCCTCAGGATAGTCTATCCTATTTTAGGTTGTGCTTTTGACCTCTCTTGTTCTTGACCTTTAAATAACAATCTTACTGCGACTTCCTGTTCGCCTAACGTTTTTCATCTCTAAAAAAGCATAACTGTACATCCTAATCTCCATTGTAAAACACGGGCATGATACAATAATATCACACACAGACTCCTGCCTACCCTTTTGTTCCTGATGGTTTCATTTCTTTGTTTTGTACTTGACCACTTCCAAACTCAGATAAACCCAGTCACTGTTGTTCAGAAGGAAGGGTCTGGGTCCCAAAGACTCCATACATCATGTTTAAAGTAAAAATATATACAATTCGCTGTTGCTAAGAGAAATATTCAAAATATTTAACCATCAGAATGCAATGAGCACCAGCAATCAAACCTGACTTTGCAAGCCCTCAATACTTATAAGGCTGTAAATACATATTAGCTAAACGTCAGCCATAGCTGTTAACATCTCAGCAGTCTTTTATTTATTCATTAAATCAAATAAATATTTATTGCAAACCTATTATGTGCCACACACTGTGTAAAGTACTGGTATAAGACCTATGATCTAAAGAAATTTATAATCTAGTCCTAGAATTATTTGAGGTTTAGAAAGTATCTTCAATTTTCTCTTCCATCTAGAACGATAAATAGTCTGGGCTGATGAGAAACTCTCATCCTAATGATGTCGACAATCCAAAAATGATAAGCACTGGATTTTCATTTGTACAAGACTAGTAGGAGAAGGACTGGGGAATTTTTTTTTCCTCTAATCTGGAGCCCAGAAGAGTTGGACGAGAAGAACTGACTTAACTCCTTAAGAATAATGCTTAGACAGGAGAGAGAATATCATCGGCATCGCCGTGATGGAAAGAAACTTTCCTATCACCTCTGGATTTTTGTATGTTTCCTACAAAGCGTTTATCTCAGAGATTATCCTGAATTTCTTTGGCGATTGGTGAGCAGCTGAAACTACAAACAGTAGAAGAGACAGAGAGGAGAAAAGACATTCCAGGGAGCACTAAGGAGAGTTTGGTCAAGAATGATCCAGAAATCTTGTGTGTGTTTGTGTGTGGAAGGGTGGCTCCCACCAGGCTGAGGCCAGTTATCCAGATGTTGTGGCGGGCCTGAATGGTGTTGGGAGGGTTTGCTCTGCAGGAGACCAGCTTGATGAATGTTCCTTTCTTCACCATGTGGCCCAATGAGCACATAGTCCGCTTAGGATTTTAATTTTAGAGCAAAGCCAAAAAGAGGGACGAGGCTAATACTTTTCTTTCAGACGATCATTTACTTTGAATGTCTTCTGAGTAAGTTAAACCTGCCTTAAAATATCAGGCATGGGCTCAGCGCCTGTGGCTCAATTGGCTAAGGCACCAGCCACATACACCTAAGGTGGCGGGTTCGAATCCCCAGCCCGGGCCCGCCAAACAACAATGATGGCTGCAACCAAAAAATGGCCAGGCGTTGTGGCAGACGCCGGTGGTCCCAGCTACTTGGGAGGCTGAGGCCGGAGACTCGCTTGAGCCCAGGAGTTGGAAGTTGCTGTGAGCTGTGAAGCCATAGCACTCTACCCAGGGGGATAGCTTGAGGCTCCGTCTCAAAAAAAAAAAAAAATCAGGCATGATGAAACTCCTGTAAAAAAAAAAATACCCCAAGACCTTTCTGATGGTCATAAGAGCTTAGGATAGATTAGAAAACATGAAATTTTCTGGACACTGATTACCTTTAAACCATCTCAAAATTCCAGCTTAAAATGGCAGTCAAATAGTAAGCTTTTCAATAGATGTATTGCTGCGTGAGTGCATACATAGACGGGTTGAGGGATGCAAAAACATATGGGAGTGGCTAGGGATCCTTGGGGGTCCCTCGAAGACTGAGAAAATTTGAGCACTCTTATCTTTAATAGAATGTTCTTCACAGACACTGACATCTGTGAAGTTCCCGTACATTGAATGACAGTCATCAATTGTTTATTGTAAGCCAAAGCAATTTTGATCATTTTTTATTAGAAAATTCCCTTTCCCTATTATTTCTCTTCTCCAGTGATGAGGAAATTATAGGAATTATGTTTTCTGGTGTCCTTCCTGAGAAGGCACCGAGTATCCTAGCAGTAAATCCACTGAAGGCTTGGTCAGAGCAGTGGAGAAGGTATAAACAACTCTGCCGAATGCAAAAGGAAGATAATCCTCATTCGCTCCTTTAAATGCTTATCCATGGAGGAAATTACACTTCTAGGTATAGCAGTGATCCCAGAATTCTGCACCGAAGTACTTTGCCTGTATGGTCTCCTCTGTCAGGGGCGAAATGCCTCCTCCAAGGAGGAAAGTTTTAAGAAAAAATAGTTCTCACGAATCATCTGTGCTAAGTTTGCTGATAGAAAAGTCCTTCCAGTCATTTGCCTAAGAATAGCAAAATAAATTCAAACGTGTTTATGATTTGAAAAAACATTAATATTTTTTGTTCTTTATGAATAATGCTAAATGATTGAATACTAGAACATCTAAATGCCATGTTTGTAGAGACATGACTGTTCTGGAAAAGATGGAAACGAACTTAGAGCCTCTGACTCTTTTCAATTCAGAGCATGCCTGTACAACACAATATTAACCTTAGTTAACAGATTATATACTTTGGTCCCAGATGAATCTGTTTGAGAAAACTAGAAGGTATTCTCACCTACATATGCAAACGGCTATGTTGTCCAGGAATCACTTATTCCATCCTCAGACCTTGTGGCATCCACAATGTTCTCAAAATGACTATCTCAGCAGAGAGCCTGGCTGCCAAGTTCTCCTTTCTTTGTTGAACAAGTCCCCACTTGTAACTGCTTTGGAACTTATTTTTCCTACTTGTGAAATCCAAGTGGCTAAACTTTCGGGACTGTGAATCTTCAGGGGAGGAGGTTTAAAGAAGTTGATCATATTTTTTTGAGCCCCAACTAAATGCTCAGTATTATGCTAGGTACTGCATCTGGACGGGGGTGATAAATGAAGTTTAGTGCTACCTTGTTTATTTAGAGCTCAAATATTTGGCACCTGTAAAGGCCTAGAATATTAGCCAACTGAAGTAAATAAAGAAGCCTCCAAGTGCAACCATTCTTTCCCGAAATAGCTGAGAAGATGCAATGTGTTTGGCTAACTTTCCAAACAGAATAAAGGAGCGTTCTGTTTGACTGGTGATGATTATCTGCGCAAGTCAAACCCTGATAGTGACAATGAATTTCAATTTTCAGAAAGGGGAAACTAAAAATTAGGAAAGTAAAGTTTATTTTCACTGAAATGCACCAAAACTCAAGGCAAAACTTATAGTTATGTACTATTTTTAGAACAAAATATTAACAAGGCTAGAAAAGTCAAGGACTTCATTAATTTTCCTAAGGACTTCTCATAATCCTTTGATATTCAAATCATTTTCTTCTGATGTGTCCACTTTGGTATCATTCTTACATTTTCTTTTCTTCATTTGTTAACTGATCTTCCTCTACTAGATCTCAGTTGTCAATGGTGTTGCATGTGATCAGAATAGTTCTTCAACATCACTTTGATCAACTTCACACAATCCTGAATGTTTTGCACAATTTGCGACTGTGAAATCGGTTCGCGTTACAATGTCTGACAATATCAGAAAATAAGCAGAGACTGATCAACATAGGCTCATACTGATTTGAAGGTGGTCAGCTTGTGCGTGAATGATTTGTGCGATAATGCTGTAACTTCTGTCTCCTCTAAATGATTGTGAGCTTCTCAAGAACAGCGTTTCTGGTAACAAAACCCAGAAAATATCTGGCATGGTGAGAGAATGTTTTGACATAGCACTCAGCCCAGATGTTGTTCTTTTCCCTTGTGAAAATCCAAGGCAACCTATAACAATGTTATCCAGACTACATCTTTTGGTATTCTGCTTTCCCGTGAAATGTTAATAAATGTTCTGAGAGGTAAAGCTTCCCTGTTCAAAATTAATTTGGTAAAGGAATTAAAAATGGCTCAGCCACTGCGGTAAACACTATGGAGATTCCTCAAAAAATTAAAGACAAAATTGCCATATCAACAAGCAATTCCATTCCTGAGTATACATCCAAAAGAATTGAAACCGAGGTCTCAAAGGGATGTTACTACACTCATATGCATTGCAGCATAATTCACAATAGTCAAGAGCTAGGTAGAATCTAAATGTCCTTCTATGGATGCATGGATAATGAAAATGTGTATACATACAGCGAAATATTATTCAGTCTTAAAAAGAAGGAAGTCCTCTCATATGTTACAACATGGGTTAACTAAGTGAAATAAGCCAGCCACAAAAAGAGTAATATTGCATGATTCCACTTATACCACGTATGAAGTATCTAAAGCAGTCAATCTCGGAAACAGAAAGTAGAATGGTGGTTTCCAGGGCCTGCAGGATGAGCAAAGGGGAGTTATTGGTCAGTGGATATAGAAGAATAAAAAGTTCTATAGATCTGTTTATTGCACAACAATGTGGATATAGCTAGCACTATTATACCTTGCACTTAAAAATGATCAGAATGGTAATTTTTATATTGTGTGGTTTTTTTTTACTACAACAAAAATTTGGGAAATACTGTACACTGAATCTTTTGAAGGGCACTCCCCCTGATCATTAGCATATTATTTATACTGAGAATCACTTACAATGAGGGAACTTATTTAGCTTTCTTTTTTTTTTATTGATTGGTAACTATGTACATTAATACACTTCTGGGGTACAGTGTAGGGTTTTCACATGCAATCCGAAATACTTCCATCAAACTGGTCAACACAGCCTTCATGTCCCCTTTCTCTTGATTTTCCTTCCTCTTAGCATCTTCTGCTTTTTTCCAACACTCTTACCTTCCAAGTTTTCCTGCCCCTGAG
>CAUYQV010073538.1:0-25604 GCA_963574575.1 Galagoides demidoff | reverse complement strand
AATCAATAAGTTGGGTGGAGTTTTATTAGTCTTGTTATGTCAAGGACTGTTGCACTGTTTTGTCACTAGGGCCATTGTGGAAGCTAGGTTTTTTATTTTTTAGGGTTTTTTTTTTTTATGGCTGAGGCTGGGTTTGAACCTGCCACCTCTAGCATATGGGGTCAGTGCCTTACTCCTTTGAGCCACAGGTGCTGCCTGGAAGCTAGGCGTTCTCCTTTAGTTTCTAGGTCTCTTTACTTTGCTGGTGGTCCATTGTGTTGGTCTGTGTGTAGTACAGGTCTTAGTACTCCTGCAGGGCTAGTCTTGTAGTGGCAAATTTCCTCAATGTTTGCTTGTCAGTGTAATATTTTATTTCTCTATCATGTTGACCTTAGTTCTGTAGTGTATAAAATCCTAGGTTTGCAATATTTTGTTTCAGAAGATTGAAGATGGGAGTCTACTCTCTTCTGGTTTGTAAGGTTTTAGCTCAAGAGTCAGCTGAAATTCTGATGAATTTTCCCTTGCCCTTGTATGTTAATGGCTGCTTACAGAATGTTTTCTTTCATTTTGACTTTGGCTCAGTTAATTACAATGTGTCAAGTAGATGCTCTGTTTGAAATGAGTTGGCCCTGGGTTCAATATCCATCAAGTAGGTGAATGTCTGAATCTATAGTGATATTAGTAAATTTTTCAGCTTTAATATCCTTGACTAAATTTTCCATGCTATTGGGACTCGCTTCTTCTCCTTCAGGGATACTTCTAATTCACATGTTGGTTGGTACACTTTGTGTAGTCCCATAATTCTCTAACAGATTGCTTTTCTTTTACTCTCTCTCTCTCTCTTTTTTTTTTTTTTTTTTTTTTGGCCTCTTTAAATGACTGGGTTAGCTCCAGAGCCTTGTCTTTGAGCTCTGATATTCTTTCTTCTTCATGGTTTAATCTGTTACTGAAACTTTCTATTATGTTTTGAAACTCTCTGAATGACTCCTTCAATTCTTTTATTTTTTCTTTAGACAGAGTCTCACTTTGTTGCCCTCAGTCGAGTGTTATGGCATCACAGCTCACAGCAACCGGAAACTCTTGGGCTCAAATGATTCTCATGCCTCAGCCTCAAAAGTAGCTGGGACTACGGGTGCCCTACCACAATGCCCAGCTATTTTTAGAGAGGATGTCTAGCTCTGGCTCAGGCTGGTCTCGAATCTGTGAGCTCAGCCCATCCACCCTAGAGTTACAGGTGTGAGCCACCACACCTGGCTATGACCCTTTCAATTCTCTTAGTGCCTTTGTTTATAATTGTGTTTTGATCCTGGGAGACTTTGTCTTGTCTTTTGTTAAAATCTTGGGTTAATTTTTGGCTTCCTCCTGCTGGTTTTCCATTTTCCCTTCAATTCCTTTCATCGTTTTTTGCCATCCACAATCTGAATTCCCTTTCTGTTATTTCCATAAGTTCTTTGTAGTCGGGGTAGTTCTTTGCAGTTCTTTGTTCTGAGGTACCTACATTGTCCTCTCTTGTGGGAGATGACCTGGGCTGATACCTCATGATGTGAGTGATTTTTTTCCCTCAGGTGTGGTTTCTTTTATTCTAGGTATGTTCTTCTTAAGGATTTAAAAAAATTCCTAGGATGCTAGGGGGCGCTACAATATTACGAAAAACACCACCACTTTGGATGAAGCTCTGAGGCTGGAAATTGAGACCCATGGAACCTCAATCAAACTGGACACTAGTCCACCCCAGCAGAGGATGGTAGGGGGTGGCAGTGACCACGTGTAGGCTTTATCGCTGAGACCCTGTACCTGCTTTTCATGTTAGCTTCCTTCTCTTCTTCGCTTTTCTGCCCTAATGTCCCACGCTGTCACTCTGTGCCTTTCCAGCACTTTTTCTGAGCATTATGATCCAGAATGTGGCAATTGGTGTCCTTCTCCCTGACCTTCACAAGAGAGCAACTCAGTTGTTTTTAGAGACATTTTTCAGTTCCGGCTTCTGGAATCAACACTGCTGTTCTCTCTAGTTTGTCAACTTCTAGTTAAGACAAAATATTTTCTCATTTGTTGCACAATCATTTATGGAGCACCTACTGTGTGTGGCAGCCACCATCCTATGCACTAGTATGTCCCCTTCTAAAGTCCCTTTCACGGGCAGCAGCACCCGAAGCTCAGTTGGCTGGTGCTGGCCACATACATCGAGGGTGGCAGGTTCAAACCCAGCCTGGGCCAGCTAAAACAACAATGACAACTGTAACAACAACAACAAAAATAGCCAGGCGTGTGGCTGGCACCTGTAGTCACAGCTACTTGGGAGGCTGAGGCAAGTGAATCGCTTAAGCCCAACTGTTTGAGGTTGCTGTAAGCTGTGATGCCGTGGCACTCTACATAGGGCAACAGCTTGAGACTCTGTCTCAAAAAATAAATAAATAAATAAAGTCCCTTTTATGGCCAGACACCATAGCTCACACCTGTAATTCTAGCACTCTGGGAGGCCAAGGTGGGTGCATTGCTTGAGTTCAGGAGTTTAAAACCAGCCTGAGCAAGAGCAAGACCCTGTGTATACTAAAAATAGAAAAAATAGCTGGGTGTTGTGGCAGGTACCTATAGTCCCAGCTACTTAGGAGGCTGAGGCAAGAGGATTGCTTGAGCCCAGGAGTTTGAGGTTGCTGTGAGCTATGATATCACAGCATCCTTACCTTGGGCAACAGAGTGAGACTCTGTCTCAGAAAAAAAAAAAAAGTCCCCTTTATATGCCAGATGCTGGCAATCCTAGCACTTTGGAGGTTGAGGTGGGATGACTGCTTGAGCTCACAAGTTTGAGAACAGCCTAAGCAAGAGTGAGACCCTGTCTCTAAAAATAGCTGGGTGTTGTGGTGGGCCATTTGAGACTCTGTGTCAAAAAAGAAAAGTCCTCTTCATGTTTCCTGTGCATCCATAACCATGACCTGACTATGGTGACACTGAAGGATAGATCTGAGTGATACAATTCTCTTGTCTTCTCTGAAGCCCAGAACAGTGTCTTAAGAACTGGTAGGCTCTTTCTCCTAGTCCTCCCACCCCAATCTATCAGTATGTCAGCCAGTGCAACCTTTTTTTTTTTTTTTTTGAGAAAAAAATCTCACTATGTCACCCTTGGTAGAGTGCCATGGCATCACAGCTCACAGCAACCTCAAACTCTTGGGCTCAAGCGATTCTCTTGCCTCAGCCTCCTAAGTAGCTGGGACTACAGGCACCTGTCACAACGCCCAGCTATTTTTTGGTTGCAGTTGTCATTGTTGTTTGGCGGGCCCAAGCTGGGTTCAAACCGGCCAGCTCTGGTGCATGTGGCTGGCACCCTAGCCATTGAGTTACAGGCGCTGAGCCACAGACACTGTCTTGAGAAAAGCTGAGCTGAGCCATGCACAGTGGCTCACACCTATAATCCCAGCACTTGGGAGGCTGAGGCGGGTGGATTGCCCCAGCTCATGAGTTGGAGACCAACCTTAGCAAGAGCAAGACCTTGCCTTTAAAAACATAGCTGGGCGCTGCTGTGGTGGGTGCCTGAGGTCCCAGCTACCTGGAAGGCTGAGGCAAGGGAATCGCTTGAACCCAAGAGTTTGAGATTGCTGTGAGCTAAGATGCCATGGCATTCTACCAAGGGTGACCAAGTGAAACTCTGTCTAAAAAAAAAAGAAAAGCTGGGCGGTGCCTGTGGCTCAGTGAGTAGGGCACCAGCCCCAGCCAAACTGCAACAAAAAATAGCTGGGCATTGTGCCGGGCACCTGTAGTCCCAGCTACTCAGGAGGCTGAGGCAAGGGAATCGCCTAAGCCCAAGAGCTAGAGGTTGCTGTGAACTGTGATGCCACAGCACTTAACGAGGGCGACAAAGTGATACTCCATCTCTATTTAAAAAAAAAGAAAAAGAAAGAAAAGCTGAGCTGAACTGGGCAAATACCCTGTTTGGGGCTCAGTGCCTATAGCTCAGTGGCTGGGGTGCCAGCCACATACACCAGAGCTGGTGGGTTTGAACCCAGCCCAGGCCAGCCAAACAATAATGACAACTACAACCAAAAAAAGAGCCAGGTGGTGTGGCCAGCGCCTGTAGTCCCAGCTACTTGGGGGCTGAGGCAAGAGAATTGCTTAAGCCCAAGAGTCTGAGGTTATGAGCTGTCACACTATGGCACTCTACCAAAGGTGCGACATAGTGAGGCTGTCTTAAACAAAACAAAACAAACAACAACAGAAATAGGGTGTTTGCTGCCCCCTTGTGATGGGGCTGACTCTTTCCAGGGACCATGGAGTCTTCCTCTAATTCTCAACTCTACCAGGAAATAACGTGCCTTAGGAAGGCACCGTGCCCTGGAGACATGCTTCCTGCTGTCTCACCTTCAATGGCTCACTCTACCTATGATCTCAGCATTCAAGGCCTCTGAATAGCCTCTTGGTCTTTGATGCCTTTCACACCAATCACCCTTTTTTACTGTGACCCTGTGTGCTGAATTTTGCACCCCCTAATTCATATGTTGAAATTCTAATCTCTAGTACCTCAGAATGTGACTGTATTAGAAGATAGGGTCACTATGTGAACACACAGCCACTGACAAGCCAAGGAGAGATGCCGCAAAAGAAACCAGCCCTGCCAACGCATAACTTTGGACATCTAGCATCCAGAATTGTGAGAAAATGCATTTCTGTTGTTTAAGCCACTTAGTATGTGATACTTTGTTATGGCAACTCTACAGGCATGTCTGTTATTGTAGTTCAACTCCAGAAGCACCATGTGGGGCCAAGATGCTCCCATTCCAGGGTGTGAGGCTAGGGAAAGGAAAGTAGGGCCAAAGCTGTTACTGTAGGAAGCTCATGAAGTAGGGACCCATCTGCCTGGCTCCTTAAAACCCTGCAGCCTGGCCAGGAGTTTTCTTTTGTACCTGTAGTTCCAACCACCTGCAATGCCCCCTCTACAGGTCTTCTCTGTTATGTAAAACCCGACTTGGAGCTTCCTGTTCCTCCCTTGCTTCTCCATGTTCCAGTCCATATAGACCTATGACTGCTTAATCCTGATTCTTGCTGTTCTTATGTTTGGGATCTTTGGCTGTGTCTTGCAGTTAAGCTGCTGCCTCTTTCCTTGGACAGCAATGCTATGATGTAGCCTCCCACCCTCCAGCGTGTTCTGGGCCTAGCTTGTGTGCTCTGGTCTTACAACTCTCCTATGGCAAACCATTGACTAATCAACACAGAGCTCCAACGTAGGCTGGCTTATGCTTTTGCAAGTCATTTACTATAAATTGTGTAGGGGCTGCAGGGTGTAGGCTTTGTCTTCAATTCCCTCATCTCTAACCAGGTGACTTCAAGATAGTCTTCTAGGCTGAGTGCTCACTCCTATAATCCTAGCACTCTGGAAGACTGAGAAAGGAGGACTGCTTGAAATTAGGAGTTCAACACCAGCCTGAGCAAGACTGAGACCCCGTCTCTATTAAAAACAGAAATATTTGCCAGCTTTGTGGTGGGTATCTGTAGTCCAGCTACTAGGGAGGCTGAGGCAGGAGGATCACTTGAACCCAGCAGTCTGAGGTTGCTATGAGCTAGGCTGATGCCACAGCACCTAGCCTGTGGCACTGGAGTGAGACTCTGTCTTTTTTTTTTTTTTTGAGACAGAGCCTCAAGCTATCCCCCTGAGTAGACTGCCATGGCATCATAGCTCACAGCAACCTCTAACTCTTTGGCTCAAGTGAGTCTCCTGCCTCCGCCTCCCAAGTAGCTGGGACCACAGGTGCCCGCCACAATGCCCGGCTATTTTTTGGTTGCAGCCAGCATTGTTGTTTGGCGGGCCCAGGCTGGGGATTTGAACCTGCCACCTTAGGTGTACGTGATTGGTGCCTTAGCCGATTGAGCCACAGGCGCCGAGCCATAAAACATCTTTAAAAAATATTTTATATTATAAAAGTAAGAGAAAAGTAGGCGACATAAAACTAGAGGAATATTTGACCTTGTATTTGAGAAACTAATGCATCAATATCTGGTTCAATGAAAGTTGTTGCAATTGTCAGTGAGTTCTCAAGGTGCTATCAGATATCGTGATTCTAATTTTACTCTTAATGTGCTTTATTCTTGAAAATAGTTGCTCACGAATGTGAGTGCTGCCAAAAAGTGATGACACGAATAGGGTGTAATTTTGTCGTGTTTTTTTTTTTTTGGCTGGGGCCCGGTTGAACCCGCCACCTCTGGTATGTGGGGCCAGCACCCTACTCCTTGAGCCACAAGTGCCACCTAATAGTTGTAATTTTGAAGTGAGGGACATTCGTCTTGGGATAATAGGACCTATCAAAGGCCAGTGAAGACACATGGTCAATTTTTCTTTCTGTTGAATGTCAGATTGCAGCTCTTCTATTCCAATTGAAAATTGGCAGTTAACATATTCACAGTGACTGAAAAGGGAGTCACAAATGCACCAAAATGTCGACTATTTTCCCAGAAATCTTAAAATTTGTTTTCAGCTTTTTGTATCAAATTGGAAAGCAAGGCTGCATGTTTTTTGATGCTCAGAGGGATGTTCATAGGACTGTGTGTAGCCAGCGTGTCAAAAGGCATCAGATTGTTTGCCGTAACTTCAAGTTTCCTTTGGAGTGCTATCATGCTTTGAAACATTATATTGTTATGCTGGTTTTCACCTTGAAGACGCATGTTTAACTCATTTAAATGAGTGGTTACATCCACTAAAAATACTAAATCTGGAAGCCAGTTTTCATCATCAAGTTCTGGCATAAATTTGGTTTTTGATACCATAAGCAACTTGATAACATGTTGCAAGCCATAAAACCTTTTTAACATTTGGCCTCATCTGAGCCATCTTACTTCTGAAAAGTAAATGAGGTTGCCATAGTCAACATCAGGACTTTTAAGGGATTTCTGGAATTGGCGATGGTGGAGTCTGTTTGCCCTTAGGAAATTCACAGTCTTGGTGAGGATTTGAATGATGTTATCCACTTTTTAAAGGCAGTTGCATTGTGTTCTATTAATTTTGGGAGTCTCTTTCTTCTACCTGCTATCATCTGTGTCTATACTGGATATGTTGACAATGGACAAAGAATTTTTTTTATTGTTTATGTTTTATTTTGAGACAGAGTCTCACTTTGTCGCTCTGGGTAGAGTTCCATGGCATCATAGCTCAGAGTAACCTCAAACTCCTGGGCTCAAGCATTCCTCTTGCCTCATCCTCCCAAGTAGCTGGGAATATAGGTGCCTGCTACAACACCTGGCTATTTTTTAGATACACAGTCTTGCTCTTGCTCATGCTGGTCTTGAACTCCTGAGCTCAAGCAATCTGGCCATCTTGGCCTCCCAGATTGCTAGAATTACAGGTGTGAGCCATCATGCCCAGCCCCCCAAAAGATTTTTTTTTACTGCTTTGTGTAAATCTCTTGATTTAGTTGTGCCTTTTATTGGCACTGAGGAAGCTATTTCTTCAGTGACATCGTATTGTCATCTATACCTCTGATAAAAATGGCAGGTACGGCTGTGTTTTTATATCAGTGTTATCATCCATCATCAAAGCATAACATTTAAAATTAGCAGTTTTACTTTCTAAACTTCTTTGATAGCTTTTCTACTTTCTTCAATTTGCCAGGCTATAGACTGGTGGGCGTGACCAACTGATTTTAGAAATAGCTTCCTTTTTTTCAGGGCAAATTATATACACCATGCCTTCCATGCGTTGCTTAATAAACTTGCCATCAGTAAATGGTTTTGATTTTGTTGCTATTAAATAATGCTGCTACATAAGTAGCTTTCACAATGGAATCCATCTGAGTTGTAACTTTAAAATTACAAAATGTGTAATCCCCGAGAAAAACATCAGTTTAAGGCTTTGATGTATTTTTATTGTCCTGATTGATTCACTCTGTATTAGCCTCTGTGTGTCCCCAGTGCTGATGACAGATCGCTTAGATTGTTTTTAACAGTTAGACATGAAATGAGAAGACTGAGGTCAGTGCAGTGTTGATATATGTCAGTGTGTGGTTGCCAACTGCCTTTCCTTTTCCAAGATCATCTTTTACTCTGTCATTATATTAAGTTTATATTTGGCATGAAAATGCCCATTTAATGAAATGATGGTGATAGTTTTCCTATGAGATGAGTTCTGGCTTCGGAAGCTTCCTTCAGGTTACTCCACACTCCAAAAGGGCCCACATACAGGGTACTTGAAAGGAAGGATGTGAATACTTCACTTTGTTGTATGATTTTTACTCATATTTTTTTTTGCCTCAGAAGTCTTTCTGCAAACATCTTCCTAAAAATTGTTTTAAGTACAATTTTTATTTTAGAATAATTTTAGACATACAGAAATATTTTGAGGATAGTACAGTGAGTTCCCGTCTATCTCACATCTAGTTCCCCCAACTGTTACCATCCTATGTTAGTATTGAGGCTCCTGAGGATTCCTCCGGTTTTGGAAACACAATTAAAAAATCATTGCTTTGGTTGTGAAATTCTAGACAATCTTAAAATGAAAGAGCTTACCTTAATCTCGGAGAGGAGCTGGATTCTAGTTTTGGCTCAGCAAATAATCAGCTCTGTGACCTTGAGTAAGTCACTCAAGTCTCTCTGGCTGATTAATTGATTCGTTTGTAAGGTAAGGAGTGTGGCTCTCATGACCTCCCACTGATGGCCTTATAAGCTGCAGAGCACCAAATGGTTAATGCTTACTTGTGAAAGCTGTGGTCATAAAGGGTGATGCTCTATTACTTTCTTCCTCTTCACAGTAGTTTCGGTTTTGTCTGAACTGATCTTGTGATCTTCCCAGATATTTTACACGCTTGGATTCTTACCAGCAATATTGCTGTTGGTTGGGTTTATAGAAATACAGGCTGTGTGATGGCATTGGGGAGAAGCATTGTATCTCTAGATGAGATGGTCTCTCAGGCATGGCATGATATTATTATTGTATATAATAGTTTAAAAGAAGAATAAGGAAAATCCCACAGGGTTTAAAATTTTTATTAGCACTCTCCTGTAGATGTATTTTAGGGAGTGTTTCAGGTTTGAATCTAAGCGTGTCATCTACTAGCTGTGTGACCTTGGGCAGATTGCTTAGCTGCTCTGCATCTCAGGTTTCTTATCAATAAAGAAGGGATAGCACTTAACTTTCTTGTGCTGTTATAAAACTTAATATATACATAAACAAATTATACACCTCAGTGTTCATAATAATACCAATAAATGTTATTACAACATGGGTATATTTCTTTCCAATCTTTTTAAATAACCATGTTAAAAATAGTTTTAATCATAGTGTAGTAGCAAAATTTGTTTTTATATATTAAATATAATCTAGAATTTTGCTTTTTTATTTTTTAATTTTTTTAAATTAAATCATAGCTGTGTGCATTGATGCAAATATGGGGTACAATGTGCTGGTTTTATATACAATTTGAAATATTTTCATCAAACTGGTTAACATAGCCTTCACGGCATTTTCTTAGTTATTGTGTTAAGATGTTTATATTCTACATTAGTAAATTTCACATGTACCCATATAAGATGCACCATAGGTGTGGTCCCACCAATCACCCTCCCTCCACCCATCCTTCCCCTTACCCTCCCCTCCCTCTCCCCTTTCCCCATATTCTTGGGCTATAATTGGGTTATAGTTTTTATATGAAAGCTATAAATTGGTTTTATAGGGCTGAGTAGGGCTGAGTACATTGGATACTTTTTCTTCCATTCTTGAGATACTTTGCTAAGAAGAATATGTTTTGCTTTTTATTTAATAGGAAGATATTCTAGGATAGATTAGACTAAGAATTTTCATGGTTCATTCTCATGTGGAATTCTTTTCTTTTTTCCCTTCTGTGTTTATATATTGTATATATGTTTTTCTGGTAGGATTTTTGAAAAAATAACTCTGGGCCAGGTGCAGTGGCTCACACCTGTAATACTTATACTTTGGGAGGCTGAGGTGGGTGGACTGCTTGAACTCAGGAGTTCAAGACCACCCTGAGCAAGAGTGAGACTCTCAGTCTTTCTATTTTTTTCTAAGAATAGAAAAACTAGTCAGGAGTATGGCAGGTGCCTGTAGTCCCAGGTGCTCAGGAGGCTGAGACAAAAAGGATCACTTGAACCCAGGAGTTGGAGGTTGCTGTGAGCTGTGATGCCATGGCACTCCAGCCTAGGGCAACAGAGTGAGATTCTGTCTCAAGAAAGAAAGAACAGAAAAAATAACTGTATCATGCAACATCTCTCCTCCCCCATTTTGTTTTATTTTATCTTACTTGTTGAGGCTTGACACCATATTCTTTTGGCTGGGATCATCATAGTTGACTCACACAACTAATTTACGACAGTTTATTTAGATCATTTGCAAATGTGTTAGTTAGAGAGAAGCTACACTAGTGTACTAAAGAAACCTCAAAATATAGTGGCTTAAAGAGGATTGGCATTTATATCTCTTTCACTTTATAGTTCAGAGTTGGTGGGTGGCGTAGGGTAGCCGGTGGGTGGCTCTGCTCCACATGGTCTCTCAGGGATCCTGTTTCCTTCTGTCTTGTTTTTCTGCCATTCCAAGTGTTGTCTCAGCTTCTTGGTTGAGGCCCTCTCCTCAATGATATGTCCAAGTTCCTGTCTAAGGAAAGAGAAGTAAAAACTAAGCAGTTTTCTTCTTAAAGGATGTGACCCAGAGGTTGCATTCATGATTTTTTTTACATCTCCCTGTTGAACCTTAGCCACATGGCCTCTGCTAAGGGAGGTTGAGAAATGTGGTCTGTGGTGAGCAGCTGTGTACTGAGCTCAAACTGGGGAGGATGGGGGAAGATGACAGATTTCCGATACTAAAAAAAGCCAAGGGGAGAAAAGAAGGGGGAATGGATAATTACAAATACACTCTTACACTAATTTGGTGGACCAGGTTTGAGTTTGGAATTCTCCAGTTGCTCAGAGTTCTGTGCCAGAACACGGTGGCAGAGAGCACTGGCATTGGCCACCTTGCAGATTTTCCTCTTGGTCTGCTCAGGCCAGCTTCATTCTACACTGAGGAGGGCTTTGCACCCAAGTTTGTGGTCACTTGGCCAAGTGTCCATGGTCTCCCTCCCTACTCTACTTGCAAACAGTGGTGTGTGTGGTGCACCCTTGGCAAGAGAGCTCAGCATTCATTGGAGTGGGATTATTGGGGTCCTGAATCTCTAGACTATGCCTTAGAAGGAGCCACATGGCTCTGGGCATGCTTGTCTCCTTGGTCCTCTGATCTCTCTATGCCATGGAAAGAGTAAGACCCTCTAGAAGGCAGGTATTAAGGCAGGATCTTCTTTTGTCTAGGTCTAAGGGTGATGCTATACACAGAAACATTAACTTGATTCAGCTGTTAAAATTTTCCACTTTCCTCATGCTTCTGCTTAACTAGCATTTGTTCTTGTCATTTACAATATGCATGTTATGTCCTTAGTCCATTAGGAGTAGATGAAATGTATCTAAGATGAAATGGGGGACCGTTTTAATGCATGGTAAGGGTAGGGAGGGTATGGGCAGGGAGGCTGGAGTATATTCACTCATTTAGCTTAATGTTTCCAGCAGTTTTAAAAAAAGAAAAAACTACTTCTGAGTGGCCCTTGTGATTCCATGGCAGTGTGCCCAGACTAGAGGGAGCCAGGGTTGGGAATGAAAACTAAGATTCACTTTGAAAATCTAGGGGAAAAAATGTAACTACGCAAGTCCTAAGAATGTGCTTAATGGTTTGTGTCTTCCGAGAGCAAGTGGAGTCCTGGTGTGGACCTGGCATCCACATTCTCTGTCTGCCCAGTCTGTGGGCCCCTTCCTGTGACTGGCCACCTGGACCCCAGACAGATTCTAACCTATCCGGGGCTGAGCCACTCCTGTGCTCAGGGATCATAACAATTGGCTGATGGGAATTGTAGTTGAATCTCTAACATATGAAACTTCAATCTGGGGGTGGGTTATGATGTACTCTCAATGCCCTATGCAGATCCTTGGGACCAGATGTATTTCAGAATTTATAATTTTCTTTATTCCCTTTCAGATGCCTTATAGTCCATATATATCATGCAGGGCTTTCAGAGCAGTTTGGGACAGCACCCTATAATCAAATATATTAAGATCTCTGCAGCAAAATGTATGAATACTTACACTAAGTGAAACAGAAACAAGGTTGTAAGTCGTTTCAGGTCAGTTTGCTCATGTTTGCTGCCAAATGGCTTATGAACAAAACCCTTTTTGGTTTCCAGAGCTTTTCAGATCCTGGCATTGGGGATAAGGTCACAGCAGACCTAGGAGGAAGGTATCTTAGCTTTTTATTTTGTTTTTACAGAGAAGGAGACTAGTTTAGTGAGGTTGAATGGCTTGCCCAAGATTAAGAGAAGGTGCTTCCTGCACACAGACCCCCAGGCCTGGGTACTTACTGGGCTATAAAGAGTTTCTAATTGTATTGTTGGGGACATCGGAACATAAGCCGGCCTGCAGGATCCGATTGCACATTTAATGGTAGCTGAAAGACATTATAGCAGTGAAAAGTGCCCTTGGATGGAGTCATCCTTTGTAACACTGCTTCTTATGAGAATGCTGCAAGTTCCACCAGCGGGGTCAGTGGCCCGGCCTGCCGCTCATCCTCCTGCCTGCAGCTCTCTGGCTGCTCCTCCAGGCCTGGTGGGGGCAGTAGGTCAGGCGCTGCTGCAGGGTCTGATGGCAGTGTGGGCGGCACTGGGGTGAGTTGTAGGGAATAATGGAAGAAAGGTTCAGGTCCTTGGTATGGATAGAAGAGGTCAGGGAAGGGGGAACTGGCCATCAGCTGAGGTTCTGATGCTAGGTGGGCAGGGCCCAATTCCAAACCCCACTTCCTGTTCTCACATAGCACATGTCAGTGCTGCTGCCAGGCAGTGTTTTGCCTCAGGCCAAGGCAGCCCCTTTGGGTGGGCAGTTGGACAAAGTCAGCCCCTCTGGAGAGACACAGTTCAGTGCATACTCTCCTTAGTCATCTGGGCCTTTATGCCCTCCTCCGTGCCACTGTGAGGCTGGATTTCAGCCTCAGGTGCCACCTTGGCCTGGTGTGTCTGTGCAGAGGGCAGACTTGAGACAGCTTGGCATGAGTATGAATTTACCTGAAAAGCACTTTATACATGTTAGGATTTTTGGATTAGTTGGTAATGATCTGGTGGAATTGCTGTGACTACCATGCGTCAGATGAAGACACCATGGCACTGTGGCCTGCTGAAGGTTGAGAGTTGGGGGTTCAAGGCTCCATTCTGAACCAATTAGGACTGTCCCCTGTGACTCACTTCCCCTTCTGAAGTGGAAGAGACAGCCAGGGCATTTCAGGATGTAGGAGTATTTCTCCTGTTGCTTCATTTGCACTGCCTTCTCATCTTTTGTTGGTTGTATTAAAAAGCAGATAGACTGGGCGCCACCTGTGGCTGAAAAGGGTAGGTGCTGGCCCCATATGCTGGAGGTGATGGGTTCAAACCCAGCCCCAGCCAAAAACTGCAAAAAAAAAAAAAAAAAAAAAGCAGACTGATACTGGCCTCTATTTGGACACATGAGGCAATTGGTAGCTCTTATTCAGGTCCCAGCGGGTTTAGTTTTGGTGCCATTTGAGTTGGGATACATGGTCATAAAAAAAGTCTCGGAAATAAGAAGGTCTGGGCAAATATGTTAGTATAACAATCGCTTTCTTAGCAGTATCTTCATTTACATTGTGTTTATTTAAAATTAAACATAATCTGTTAAACTTTTACTTTACATAATGTATGGGTTGAGGAGTCTTAGCCAAAGTCAATGTTTTTTATAGGAAGTACCTGGATATACATTAACTTTTAAAATTGTATCCAGTTAGGTACACCATAAAAGCTAGCAAAGTGTGAATGAATTGATTGCTTGCTAATCTGGAGCACGTGTGGGAAATTCATTTTAGAGGGAGAAAATATTTCCTGAAAAAGTAGAGGGAGGTAGAGAACTAAGTGTGTGTGCGTGCAGGGGCCCTTCCCAATGTACTGTTTCATTTACTCCCTACAGTAATTCCGTAGGGAAGATAATTGTTTCTGTTTTGTAGGGATATGCCCGTGTTCTTAGTACTGACAGTAGGTATTTTGGTCATAGGTAAAAGACTTACACTCCATCTAATTCTGAACTTTTATAGAAAGTCACAGAGGAAATAGGATTTTGAGAAAAAAAATCCAGAAAAATGTACAGAGGCAAAGAAATGATTAGTAAGATAAGCCCATCCAAAAGCAGACAGGCTACAGAAACTGCTTGTTAAACTTCAGGTGCAAGTTTGTCTCAAGATTTCGTATTAGGCAAAGCAATAGGAAAATGGTTAGTTGTGAGAGTGATGTGATCCATGAATTTTCAAAAATACATTTGCTAAAATGAGGTACAGTTTTTTCCTCCCAGCCTTGGGTCCCCAACGTCCTTTTCCCCTAGAACCTCATAAATAGGACAGTGAATGATGTGGACAAAGCTGTCTCTCCAGCTACGAGTGATATTTAGATTCAGAGAACTCTCTGAATCTTGTATGGAATCTTTGTGGCATCTTGTATGATAAGCCAGGTGCAAATAAATAAGTTCATGAAAAGAAAAATAGGGCTGGGAGGAGGTTCTCCAGGGATTCACCTTAATCCAGGAACAAATCTAAGTTTTCTAATCTGATTATCTTGATAAATTATCAAATTTTGTAATATTAATATGAGGATGGTGCCCTCTCTTTTCTTTCATAGATTAAGTATTTTTTGAGTCTTTGGCCGGGGCTGGGTTTGAACCTGCTACCTCTGGCATATGGGGCCGGCGCCCTACTCCTTTGAGCCACAGGCGCCGCCCCATAGATTAAGTTTTAAAAATAGTTCTCAGACTTTCCTGTAAAAAGAACCCTTTGAAATTTGATCAGATCTCATGGGCACTTTACCCATTGTTGTAGATACGTTTCATCTTAACCTAAGCTTGCTGTCTTCCTCCCCCTTCCTGGAAATAGTTTCCAGATGAGATTGTTTACTTTAGACAACCTCAAGACTGTGCCTTTCACCGTTTTTTTGACCTAGTATCTTTTTGCTGAGTTTCACTTTTTGGCTTAAGTATTATACTTTTAGGATTCTTTTTTTTGGAGGGGGGCTCTGTATTATACCCTGAAAATACCTGGCATGTGTTGAGAGCCTGCCCAGTGGCACTACTAAGGATGAGTGCTGTGGCTTTCCCTGTGACTTGTAATTCTTTAAGGAAAAGTTTTCCTTCATTAGATTTCTTTTTTTTTTTACTCTTTTATGTTCAACTAGAGCAGTGGTTCTCAACCTGTGGATTGCGACCCACAGGGACTGTATTAAAGGGCCACGGCATTAGGAAGGTTGAGAACCACTGATGTAGAGGGTGCCAAGAAATAAGACATTGCTTAGTTTAATTCTCTAATAAAGTCTATTGAAAAAAAAGACAAACTTGCTTAAAAATTGTTTGAATTAAAGTTGATTTTTATAATATTTAGTTAGTTTATTTTTCCCTCATTATTCCTGTCATATTTTGACAAGTGAAGCCACATGAGTTTCACCCTTTCAATGTTTGGGCCCTGGGAGGCGTGTCCGCCCAACAGGCTGATAAGTTGTGGGCCTGGCATTTTCCTTGGAAGTGCTATTTTGGGACATGCCAGAGTTTTTCTACTCTTGTGTTGCATTTTGCCAGAGACCTTGGCAATTAAGGATTTGTTGATAAAATGACTTACATTGCTTTATGAGATATTTGCTTGGTCCTAGGGGTTTAGATGATTGTTGCTCCGACTGACTCGGGTGATGAATGCCCTTCTGCTCCCCTCTACGTGGTCATTTCTGTATGTGAGGGAGCCTAGTACATTTTCTTGCAGAATTTTGTATGCAGTAAGATTTATTTGAAACATTGTGTGCATCTGTCTTCAAGGTTTGGTCCCAAGTTATTTAAGATACATTTTAAAGGTACAAATTCTGGGGACTTGTTGGAATAAAAATAACGATTCTGTTGTTTTAAGATGCTGTGAGCTCAGCGAGTTTGGCTAATGTTGTTCAGAGGCTGTTGCTTTTGTCACTGTCATTATTTTTTATTTTATTTAATTTTTTTAGAGACAGAGTCTCACTTTATTGCCCTCGGTAGAGTGCTGTGGTGTCACAGCTCACAGCACCATCCAGCTTCTGGGCCTAGGCGATTTTCCTGCCTCAGCCTCCCAAATAGCTGGGACCACAGGCACTGCCACAATGCCCAGCTATTTTTTTTGTTGTTGTTGTTGCAGTTTGGCTGGAGCCGGGTTTGAACCCGCCACCCTTGGTATATGGGGCCCGCGCCCTACCCACTGAGCCACAGGCGCCACCCCACTGTCATTATTATAATTGTCATTTTCTTTCTTCATTCCTGGCCTCCCTTCCCATCCTTGCTGTATTTTCTCTTGATTTGCTGCTAGCTGTTGATGGTGACACAACACCTGGGTTAGAGGACATCTCCTAACACAGGTTACCAGGTCTGGCTGAATGGACTCTGACCCAGGATCCCACCCACTGGAATTTTGCTTTTGTGCATATCATAAATAATGATAATTATAGAAAATAATTATTATGAAATAATAAATTATAAACTGATTGGAATGTGTCTGATGCTCTGACACACACAATTTGACACTCTGCTTAGATCTCACCAAGTAGGAAGTTGGGGGACTACAGAGAACTGAGATCTAAGGAGATGAGGGATTCTGGAAAAAACGAACAGTTTGTAATAGGTGAGATGACAGAGGTCAAAACATTAGCCAAAAAAATTAGTGCCACTCACTTACTTTTCAGTCTGAGCCTCTGATGATGACAGCTAGTGCATGCCTCATCTACTAATGGCAAGACTGATCGACCTGAGTCTGCTTTTTCACATGTGTTAAGTGCTTTACAACTCCTGAAATTCTGCTTCTGCTTTGTTTACCAGATTGACTGTCCACCCTTTCTTGCTAATGAGGCTGGCGGGGGCTGCAAACAAGCCTGTCCTGTGGTAGCGCTGTAAGGGCGCCCTAGCTTGGTATTGGCCAATGACTTTCAGTGTCTCTAACACACTCACACATGTTTTGGTGTTTGCTTAATTTTAATCTGAAACACCACATGAAGTAATTTGATGTATCTGAAGTAATGTAGTAATGAGAAGTATGGCAATAATTAATGGGTTTTTTTCGTTTCTTTCTTTTTTGGGGGGAGGGTGGAGACAGAGTCTCATGCTGTCACCCTGGATAGAGTGCTCTGGTGTCATAGCTCACAGCGACCTCACACTCTTGGACTCAATCGATCCTGTTGCTCAGCCTCCTGAGTAGTTGGGCACCCTATTTTTAGTACGGATGGGGTCACACTCTGGCTCAGGCTGCTCTCAAACTCCTAAGCTCCAGTAATCCACCCACTTAGGCCTCCCAGAGTTCTAGGATTACAGGCATGAGCCACCACACCTGGCTTAGTAATTAATGGTTTTTGAACATTCCTTATGTCAATTATGATTTAACCTTTCTACTTTTATTTTATTTTTCACACACCCCCATATACATCCATACTGTGTATACAGAGGGTGCCCCAAAAATGAATACATATTTTAAGAATGAAGAAAACAATATTAAAATTGTAATACCTGGCCTGGGCACAGGAGCTCACACATGTAATCCCAGCACTCTGAGAGGCCGACGTGGGTGGATCACTTGAGCTTAGGAGTTTGAGATCAGCCTGAGTAAGAGCAAGACCCCATCTCTAAAAATAGCCAGGCATTGTGGTGGGCGCCTGTAGTCCCAGCTTCTCAGGAGGCTGAGGCAAGAGAATCACTTGAGCCCAAGAGTTTGAGGCTGCAGTGAGCTATGATGCCATGGCACTGTACCAAGGGCAACAAAGTGAGTCTCTGTCTCAACAACAACAACAAAAAAGGACACTAGTTTCTGTTGCTTAAACATTTGGATGTTTATTTGGGATTTGGCTGTTTTTGTTTGTTAAATAAAGATTTTATTTGCCCGGGTGTTTGTGTGACATGTGAGCTTGGTGACTCCTTGGGGGGTGCACCTCGTTGGCTGGCATCCACGGAGCACATCCGACGGATGTACCTTCTCTCATCTGTGAACCTGCGCTTCAGCTAATCCACCCTCCACATTTGTGAGTGGTCTTTCTCAGCTGTCCTGCAGGCGACTTTGTGGACCGGGAATTTATTTCAGTAAACCCCCTCCACCTTTGTGACTTAGCACCAACATCTTCCATCTTTCCATAGGAGAATTTGGAAGTTAAAGAAACTTCGACTCAGAAATGTTTTCCACACAGGGGCTCGTTAAAGGAGACTGACATTCTAATGGGGAAAGTTTCCTTCTTTCCAGGAGAAGGAAAAGTGGACTCCACAGGCCACTGTAGTAGGTCTTTGCTGTGAGCAATTTATTCATTATGAATACTATTCAACCATTAAAAATGATGGCGATGGCCAGGCATTATGGTGGGCTCCTGTCGTCCCCGCTACTTGGGAGGCTGAGGCAAGAGAATTGCTCAAGCCCAAGAGTTTGAGGTTGCTGTGAGCTGTGATACCATGGCACTCTTCTGAGGGTGACATAGTGAGACTCTGTCTCAAAAAAACAAAAAAAAGCAAGCAAACAAAAAAAAAAAGGTGGAGACTTTACATCTTTTGTATTAACCTGGATAGAGTGGGAACACATTCTTTCTAGTGAAGTATCACAAGGATGGAGAAGGAAGAATAGAGTGTACTCAATTCTAATATGAAGCCATGTATGTAGATGATCTAATACAAAACCCACATAAGAGAATAAACTCATCAATTCAAAGTAGTGGGTAAGGAAATGGGCGCCGTGAGAGGTGGGTGGGGGGGTGGGAGTTATGGTGTGTGGCTCACCTCTTGGGGGCAGGACCCAATTGTAAGAGGGACTTTACCTGACAGGTGCAAACAGTGTAACCTGATTCTGTGTACCCTCAGTGCATGTGAAACAATAAAAAAAAATAATAATAAAATAATTTTTAAAAAGGATAAAAGAGACTTAGGGAAATATGTAGAAAGGGTTTGATTTTGATCTTTTAGAAGACAAATCCTATTTAAATGTGGAGAATAGCACTATTTTGCCTTGCCTAGCGATTCAGGGTCTATTGTGCCCACACTTAAATAACAGAGATGTTTGCAATCATGAAGCATCATTCTTAGTGATTGGATTAATCATGTTTTCTTAAGTGACTGTTAAATTCTGATGACCACTAGCTAAGTGGTGGATTAAATACTGTTAATATTATTTGTTAATGTTCTCATATCATCCAACTCCATTCCTGTCATCAAAACTAATTGATTTTTTATAATGAACAAAATTATCATATGAACAAGGGCCAGAACAAGCTTCCCTCCATCAAATTACGGATGGAATGGAAAAAAGCAAGATCAGTTTTTGTGATAATCAGTTTTGAATGGTAGGGGTTGTTAAATATTCCTGCACCAGAATCTGTGTACAGCATTAATATTTATTTTGCTTTAAAGTTTGAAGTCACTTAGGCGTAATTACCTTTATTTTTTTTCTGAAGCTTTCTCAGAAATATTCAGGTATAGAGGAAATAAAAGAAGCCAGTACAGTGGCTCTTGTCTATCATCCTAGCTCTTTTTTTTTTTTTTTTTTTTTTAGATGGAGACACAAGCTATCCCCCAGGGTAGAGTGCCATGGAATCACAGCTCATAGCAACCTCCAACTCCTGGGCTCAAGCAAGTCTCCTGCCTCAGCCTCCCAAGTAGCTGGGACCACAGGCGCCCGCCACAATGCCCGGCCGTTTTTTGGTTGCAGCCATCATTGTTGTTTGGCGGGCCCGGGCTGGAGATTTGAACTTGGCCACCTTAGGTGTACGTGGCTGGCGCCTTAGCCGATTGAGCCACAGGCGCCGAGCCTATCATCCTAGCTCTTTGGGAGGCTGAGGTGAGAGGATTGCTTGAGATCAGGAGTTTAAGACCAGCCTGAGCAACATGGTGAAACCCTGTCTCTACAAAAAATGAGAAACCTGATTAGCCAGGCTAGGCAGCATGTGCCTGTAGTCCCAGGTACGCTGGAGACTAAGGCAGGGGGATCTCTTGAGCCCGACAAGTTTGAGGCTGCAGTGAGCTATGGTGACACCACTACACTCCAGCAATAAAGTAAGACCCTATCTCAAACAAAAAAAAAAAAAAAAAAGGAGGGAGGAGAAGAAAGAGCATCCTATTCAATACTTCCTCTCATTGCTTAATATATTTTGGTGATATATTAAGCATATATCACAAAGTGGGCAAAATATTTTTCATAAGCTTCTATGATGTCTAGGGACTTAATCAAATTGGTTGTATTTGAGCTTTTAAACCAAGTAATTTGGGCAAAAGCTTGCAATTTCATGAATATGTTGGGGAACCTTCCTTATTAGCTTGAGATGTTTCTGCCCTCCTTAGGTGTGGTGGGGAGGGCTCAGTGCCTGTAGCACAGTGGTTATGGGGCCAGCCACATACACTGAGGGTGGCCGGTTTGAACCTGGCCCTGGCTAGCTAAACAACTACAACAAAAAAATAGCCAGACCTGGTGGTGGGTGCCTGTAGTCTTAGCTACTTGGGAGGCTGAGGCAAGAGAATCACTTAAGCCCAAGAGTTTGAGGTTGCTGTGAGCTGTGACATCACAGCACTCTACCGAGGGTGACATAGTGAAACTCAGTCTCAAAAAAAGAAAAAAAAAAGCACAGAGGTGTGGTGGGGAATCTTGGTGTCCGGCTGTATAGTTCTTTCTGGTCTAAAAGGTGGTCTTCAGAAAGTATTTCTGTATTTCATTATGTTACTATCAAAAACATATGTGTTCTCTTTTAGCCAAGATGAGAATTGCTGTCTGTGTTTTAAGAACTTATAGGCGTCACCAAAGCCAGCTGAACATTTGGGTTCTGGAAAGCTTTCCATTGGGTGTTTTTTCTTTCATTACTAATATTCTTTATTTTTTTTATTCACAAGCTTATAATCTAGTGAGGAGGCCATTGCCTAAAATCCCCATCATTATTAATATTCTTGATACAATTATACATTTTTCTTTAGTAAATATAGATGAACTTTGGGTTTCTCTATTTATTTTAACCCGCATTTTCAGAGATAAAATTTATTGACATCTTTAATAAAGCTCTAATGCAATTTAGGATTTTCAGTACATGAAGTCAGCCTGTCTTGAGGTGCCAGTGTAGAAGCTGTAATTTGTCTGTATTGCATTACTAATTGTAGAGTAAAATTTCACATTTGAAAGTAAAAGCAAGTAGTTTTATGCTAGCACCATAAAATTTCACTAGATATGAAATCACTGTATATCATATTCTAAATATTGAAGTCAAATTTTAAATTGTGCCTAATCATGAAGATAAAAATTAACTGACAGTCCCAGTTGATGTTATTAATATGACTGTGCAAAGTCGGTTTTGACCATACGTATTTATCAAGACCATCTTTGGGATGCACGATGTTGGGCACCATGCCTTGTTTGCACGCCGTCCCTGTGTGGAACCCAGTGCCAGACTCCTGGAAGTGGCAGTCCTCTTGAGTGTCATTTGAAGACAGCAGAGCTTATAGTTAAAAGTGGTAGAGCAATTTGTGTTTGCTTGCTGTCAACCTCCTATTGTAATTATAGTAAAAGAACAAAAAAGGAATAAACTTATGTGGCCAAATGGAAGTGGAAACCAGATAATTATGGATGGGAAGGGAAGATGACGGTGGGATGGGACGTATCGCCAGGGCCCAGTGGGGCTCTTGGCAATGGCTTCCTCATGGCTCTCACAGACTCTGTAAGCCCTTTGACTACAAGACCCCAGTACTGTCTAGGGTTAGGTCAGGGATAGTGGGAGAAGTTTGGAGCTAAAAGCTGACAGTTAGGTTGAGCATTCTCTAAACAGCACCCTTAGACTCCTAGGTCTTTCCCTTTCTTCCCCACCTGCCCAAGAGGAAAGAGGGTTATATAGTCTCTGGAGAAACTGAACTGGGGATCCCTGGCCAGAAAGGATGGCAAGTGGTCTAACATCAGGAAGGTTAAGTGACACCACGATGTTCCCAAATTCCTGAAACTGTACACCTCTGATATGGTTTGAGTGTGTCCCTCAGTGTTGATGTGTCGGAAACTTAACCCTCAGTGTGGCAGTGTTGGGAGGTGAGGTGACTCGGGCATGAGGTCTCCCCTCTTATCAGTGCGTTAACGTCATTATCGAGGAGTGAGTTAGTTATCTTGAGAGTGGCTTTGTTTTAAAAGCAAGTTTGATTTCCTCTTTTTATTGTTGGATGGCAAAGCAAGAAGGCCTTTGCCAGATGCCAGCGCCATACTCAAAGACTTCCCAGGTTGCAGAACCTTGAGTCAAATAAATTTCCGTTGATTGTAACTACCCCAGTATGTGCTATTCAGCTTTAACAGCGCTGAACTAAGATGGCCTCCTATCATCTATTAGCCCCCAGTTAAAGGATGCTTTTATTGGGAGTACTGTATAGGTATACCATATAATTAATTGCTGTACTTTGAGCCTACTAGTGGTTAGCAGATAACATTCAAGTCTATAGACCCTTGAGCTTCTTTTTTTTTTTTTTTTGATAGAGCCTCACTCTGCCTCCCAGGCTGCAGTGCAGTGCACCAACTATAACTCACACACATTGATGTCTCAGGCTCAAACACTCCTCCTGAATAGCTGGGACTACAGATACAAGCCACCACACCTGGCTAATTTTATAAATTATTTTTGTAGGGATGGGGTCTTTTGTTTGCAGTTTTCTTTTTGGGGGGGGTGGGGCTGGGTTTGAACCCACCACCTCTGGCATATGGGGCCGGCGCCCTACTCCTTTGAGTCACAGGCATCACCCGGGATGAGGTCTTACTGTATTGACCAGGCTGGTCTCTAAGTCCTGGCCTCAAGTGATCCTCCTGCCTTGGCCTCCCAAAGTGCTGGGATTACAGGCATGAGCCATGGTGCCTGGCCATTAAGCCTCATTTTGAAATAGGAAGGGCCTGCCGGGAGTCACCAGCTGTTTGAGGGAAGCCTTTGCCATTAGAGCTACATCAAAGCAAACCAGAAAGAGGACCTTAGGGGAAACAGAGGAATGTGTCACATAATATATATGGATTATATGATATTAGTCATATAATATCATAATATCCTCAGAGAGATAGGAAAATAATAGCATCTTTGAAACAAGAACAGAATGGGATCAAAAATGAGGTTCAGAGAATAAGAAAGAGATCTTAGAAATTAAAAGTGTGATGTCAGAAAGAAAATCTCAATAGAAATTGGAGGAGTGGATATATAAAGAAAGTCTTATAATGTTTGACTTACAGTCAGGAAGGAGCTTTATAAGCCTAGTATTTGGAAATGTGTAAACTACTGTCAGAAAAAACAGATCACAGGACACACGGGGTAGCCCCTTGGGAGCCTGCCCTGGGCAGGCCTGCTGTGTTTTGTTATAGTACAATTGTATCAAAACCAAACTGTGTGCATTTATTACTTGTATAAAAATTGGAAAATATGTGTGACGAGGGATTTAGTTGAGAAATCATTTTACTGGCAAATTTTATGGATAGTATTGGAGACATTGCACTATTTTGGCAATCACATAAACTTCTGCGAGTGATTTGGTCCCTCAGTTTTCTTTCTTTCTTTTTTTTTTTTAGCTCTCTTTTCCCAGCATCAATTTCTTGCCGCAGTTAGGCAAGATTATCCTAACATTTTCAAAACCTCTGCCAGGCTTGACAAGCCTTGTGGCTTTAGAAATCATCTAAATCATCGCATTGTGCTTATGAATTGTAAATACCCAGATTATTCTGAGGGAAGTTTCTCTTCTGACATGACAGGCACGTATTTTCCACGTTGCTAGTTATTACAGGAATGTTTTCTGTTCAACATTTTACACTTGGGATATATTTAGCTCACTAGTAATGAAATACAAATGCGAGGAACTGGGAATTTTGAATGAACGCTAAGCGTGAGCAGATTTGCAAGCTGAAATGGTGTCTTTCCAATGTTTTCTGGCTTATAAACCGCCTTTAGTAGGAAGTGGCTTCCTTCTGCTCTTCTCGGTCACTTACAACCATGGGCTTCTGTTGGGGTAACAAACACCTTCACTGATGTTTAGATCTGGAATATGCTGTAAGGGACCTATTAGTTCAATCTCTTTGCCTTGTTCACTGAGGAATTTCACTCCGGGGGAAGAAAGTGGTTTTCCCAAGATTTATATGGGTTTATTTTTTTAAGATAGAGTTTTCACTCTGTTGCCCTGGGTGGAGTCTCGTGGTATCATAGCTCACTACCTCAAATTCTTGGGCTCAAGCAATAGTCTTGCCTCAGTTTTTTTTTGGTCTTCAATTTTCATAGAGATGGGGTCTTGCTCTTGCTCAGGCTGGTCTTGAACTCATGAGCTTAAGCAATCCACCCACCTAGGCCTCCCAGAGGGGATTTTCCCAAGATTTAACTGTTAGGTGATGACTAGGGGCCACACTTAGTATTCTTTCTGCTTCTCTGGGCTACCTGGACCCCAAGGATACTTCTCTCTGACTTTCCTTCAAATCTCCTTCATTGCTGATGGCTGTCCGGTGGATTTGTATGTGAAAGGGATGCTTCTGAGGGAATTTTAGGCTTATAGTTACTGTGTGACGTTGAAGGAGTTTTGTTAATATTTTGAAAGAGATGTGAGGCACCGAGCACATAGATCAGGGTGACCTTGGGCTTAGAACCTGTTTTAGAGACAACCAAACTGTGGAAAGAGTAAGAGAGAAGGGATAGGGAAGGAAAAAGGGGAGGGGTGCAAGGATCATTTCTTTCCTGTTGGTGGGAGAGAGTAAGTTACTGGACTAACTGGGGCTGCTGAACAGACACGGCCAGAACTTGTCTTAATTTGTGTAAGAGAGACTATGATATTTGGCCTTCCAATGAAGTTCTGATCATGCAACTAGGGCTGTTGGCTGCTCTCCAGATGCTGCAGAACTTGATTTTGGTTTCTCCTCTGAACCTCTTTTCTGCGGGTTGGGCCTCTGGCTATTGCCCACTGGCCTCCTAACTCCATCCAGGCCTGGCCTCTGCCTCTTTTGTCAGCCTGTTATGGATTTCAGTGGTTGGATGGTTAAAGCAAGTCACAGTAAGATGTTAACAATGACTCTTTTTCTCCTCCTGGAGGGGATGTGCTTGTATTCACAGAGTTGTTACAGAAATAAGATGGAGTGAATCTCTAGTTGGTAGGCTGGGATGGGAGATTAATGTATTTTGTGGCCTTGCCTGTCTGGTAACCTCCCTTTACAAACCCAGAGGCTTAATAGTTCAAGAATGAATCCTTTTGGAAAGAAGTGGGAGAGATTTCATCATATTAACACTTAGGAGTGTTGAGTAGTTGAACTGTTCATTAACTATTAAACTTGTCATTGTCCCTTGAGAATTTCTTCTTTTATGGTTACCTTGTATTAAAACCAAGGAAACAATATTTTTATTTATTGTAAAATAGCATCTTTATTGATTCTTTTTATTTTGAATTGTCTTATACACATTTTTTTTCTTTTTTTTAATTGAATGGTAACTGTGTACATTGATGCACTTCAGGGGTACAGTGTGGCGTTTTCACACACAATCCGAGACACTTCCATCAAACTGGTTAACATAGCCTTCATGTAACTTTCTTAGTTATTGTGTTAAAACGTTCATATTCTACTCATAGAAAGATTCACTTGTACCCTT